>JAWNOY010000011.1:2485000-2589174 GCA_035045545.1 Drosophila gaucha
TATATAATAATTATTGTTGCATTTCTTCTTTAATAGTTGTTGTTGTTGTTGTTGTGCTTATTATTATTGCAATTTTTTTTTGTTAATTTAATTTTTATTTTATTTGTTTTTTGTTAAATTTGTTTATAAATTTTATAAACTGCTTAATCAATGATCACAACTCTTAGCATAAATATTAATCGCATGTGGCATTTGCATCATAGATATATATATATATATATATCTGTATAGTAGTGTATATATGTATATCTATGTTTTATAAAAAATATTTTCCAACTGCTTTTTCAATTGGCGTACAAAAAAAATGCTTGCACTTTGTTATTGTTGTTGTAGTTGTCTTTTATGCTGCGTCTTTTAACGGTTTATCTATAGCTCTATATATATATATATATATAGTTATATATAGTACGATCTTTTCTGTCTTATTTTGTTTATGATAATTTTGAACATTTACGATTGTCGTTGGCATCGGGATTGGGTTCTGGATAGTTTTATGGATTGCTCTGCTTCTTCTACTTCCTTTTGCATGCGTTTCTCACGTGTTTTGGAATCCGTGAAAACACGTGAAACACACGTGGAATTCGTTGATATGTGTATGTGTGTGTGTCTGTGTTTTATTTTCTTTTAATGTATTTATTAGCTCGTAGTTAGCTTAAAAGGCCACGCCCTCTTTAATTGTTCATCCTCCATTTTGGCTGCGTGCAACTGAAAACAACAAAGAGAGAGAAATTAATAATTGAATGAATGTGTGAAAAACAATATTAAAGGGCAAATATTTTGATGAGCAATTCATGAATTGAGCTGAATGTGAATACGAGACACGCACACACATATACGCATACATACATAGATACACCCAAGCACAACTATACAGAACTTAAAATTGAAACGTTAATCAAAAATAATATTATGTAAATGTAAAAAACAATTATTCAATTTAATATTATAAATGATCTCTTAAAATGCAAATTTCACAATTTATTGTTATTTGTGAATTGTTTATAAAAAATATATATTTTTTCGGACAAATAAAAAAAATACAATTTCAAATTAAAAAACGAAATTTAAGAATTTGAAATAAAATGAAATATATTTCAATTTTAATTTGTGTCTTGTTTCCTTAGGCCAATAAATAAGTTTAGTTGATATATAAATAAGCTTTGGTTTTGTTTTTACTCTATGTTTTCTGTTCTTTCAAAGATAAAAAATTAATATTAAAAATTTATAGCATGCATTTATGGCATTTATGGTTGTTTATTAGGTAATAAATTATAAAAAAAAAACATATATATACATATTTACATATATATTAATTAAAAGAATTCAGCTTTTAACTAAAATAAATATATATATTATATTTTAATATTCATAAAATAATAAAATTGATATATACATATTATAAAAAATCACAAGCAAAGCTAATTTTTATATAAAAATATTTACTTATGCACTTTAAGAACAATAAAATAAAAAATTAATTGAAATTTTGAATAACTTTTTGCTGTTGCTTCTGGCGGGGTCAAACGCGGCGTATGCGCAATAATTCATAAGCAGCGTATACGTAATTTGTGCTGCTGCTGCTTCTTCTTGCTGCTGTTGTTGTTCTCATATATATATATATATATTTCGATAGCTAAACTCTGACACAATTATTAATGGCAATTTTATGGCGGCCGTCTTTTGGCTAATTGAAAGTAATTAATGCAATTAGAAACACAAAAAGAAACGTTCCACAGAAATGAGACGACTTTTGAATGAAAACAATGTAAATATACATATTCATATGTATATGTACAACAACAACAACAACAACAACAATGAAAAAGCATCTATTTACGCTTCTCATTTTCATTTTTCGCGTGTGAAACGCTTTAGTGAAGGTCGCCTCCCTCCCATTTCCCATTTTCCACTTTTCCAAGCCACATTCCACAAATGACATTTTCATTCATAAAAATAAAATGCCGAGGCCGAGCATTACGGGTCTGAATAACTGTATTTATACTTGTATAAATATATATATACATCCGATATATGTCTATGTATATTTATACATGGGTTTGAGTGTAGGCAGACTATAAGTAGTAATTCCATTCATTGATCCCTCAAATTTACATATTACTAAACGGGAATCTTCATCTATAGATCATACCCTGTAAATATGCATAAGCGGTATACTCATAGCAATCCAGTTCAAGCCAGCTTGGCACCAGCAAGCTATTTTTTACGCTTAGCTAAAAAGCCTATCAAATGCGAGCAACAGAGTTTCCACTTATTGGACCATAGGAAAGGTAAGATGGGTAGTTGATAAGACGAATATATAGAATACCCGAAGTTTCAGTTTAGACAACCGTTCCGATTGGCAGCCCCAATAATTACAAATATCCTTAAAATTCCTTCCTTAAAAACCTAACAGAACCCGAAGCCCTTAAGGGTTTTCGATATAAAAATACAATTTTTAGCTAAAGATTCGGTACATTTCCTATTGATACAAAATTCCTCAAGACTCTATGTAAAAAAAAAATATTTTTATACTATTTAAATATATAAATTTGGTTTTCTTCTACAAGACAGCTTTAGTAACAAGTGAGTGTAGGGTAGCCTTTAGTCTATCCAAGTTCTGCAATCATTTTGCTTGCATTAATTGTAAATTACGGGCATGTTTGTGTGTGAAAAGTGATCGTGCGATGGGGCAAATGTGTGCTAATTACAACACTTTATCACTTAAAATGTGATAAACCATCAGCATCTTTTTTTATATATATATTTTTGTGACGGTCTTATCAAGGGGCTGACAGCTCTTGAAGGGGACGGTTGGAGGGGGCGACATTGATAAGATAAGGAGGAGGCCAATATGTTGCCTAACTTCTAATTGGCATTGTATGTACGCGCATAGAATACATAAAAACGGGGCAAAGAAAAAGAAAAGGAAAAAAACCAAGAAACGATGCAAGAATAAGACAAATGACATGGTAAACTGATTAGAAAAAATACCCAATAAAAAGTAAAGAGTGACTGGCATTTTGTCTATGTTATTTGACAGGAAGTAACGTACTATAATGTATATATCTATTTATTTTTATCACATAAGCAGATCTGCAATTTATTTAGCTGCCAAAACTTTATGTAATTGATCAACATTTGTCAACATGAGTCCAAATACCAAATTTCAGAGATGCAGCTCGAATAGTTTTTGAGTTCAATGAGGTTATTATGATTATTTGTCTCTAGATTTTAGTGCACATTACAAAAATATGCATTCAAATGCGAGAATTTACTCATTCTCAACTTTCATAATCAAAGCTCTTATAACAGCCGAGTTACTTGAGGTGATATGAACTAAACAAAGTTATGAATGTTCATAAATAGATTTTTAGTACTCTTTATGTAAACTATTATTTCGTAAAACATTTACTATTTAATATTTACAATGTGTTTAATTTAATTTCATAACAGGGTATACAACTAGTCGCGTAGCCAATTAAAACTCATATTAAAAATAGTGCCTTCTCTCTCTTGCTCTGTCGCATCACGCGCTTATCTCTTAAAAATTGTCTCTTAATTAGCAGACGGATTTCTTCTTTGCAGAACATTTGTCTTGTTGGCAAATGCGCCCTCGCAATTGCCCTGAACTTGCGCCGGCTGCTCCCCACTAGCCCCCCACCCCAACTCGCTGCGATCCACTGCCTTTTGGCTGGTCAAACCAGTTTGCATGCAGATTCAGCAACAACAACAACAACAAAAACAAGAAGCAAAAGAGAAAACCATAAGAAAAAGAAGAACCACTTCCAAGTCTGGAATGTAGTTTGACGCGCAAGCGAGACAGCTCTAGCTGGCTAGCTGCGCATGCGTCGCTGTCTGTGCGTTTATCTCGCTTGCGCAAGCGTTGACTTGCGGCTGCTTGCGTTACGCTTAAATGAGCGCGTAAGACCAGCAGTGCGTGTGTGCTCTCTCTCTCTCTCTCTCGCGCGCTCAGTCGCTGTTAAATGTTATGTGCAGAGCGCGCGTTTGAGCTGCTGTTAAAAGCGCGTGGCTGCGCTTTACATCAATTTAGCTGTAACTAAATCTATTTAACAGCGCTTACATTTATGAGCGCAGGCACTCTGTTAAAGACTTACAGCTTGTTTATGTGAGCTATAATATTTATTTTTAAATGCATAGGGCCAAACAAAAAAACGCAAAGTGTGGCAACTCTATATGTAACTGCTGTGAGTGATTTGTTTGAGTTGGAAAAATTGAGATCGTTTACTTGAAATGTTAACATTTGAGAGTTCGCTCTCTCTCTCTCTCTCCCTCTGTAAATGATTTACAGTTTGCTGCTGAATGTTTATGTATGTGTGTGTTTTGATTGGTTAAGCGGGATGAGGGGAATTGAGTGTGTGTGTGCACTGATTGGGCAGGGCAGGGGGAGGAGAGAAAGTGAGGGGAAATTGTTATTTATTAGTTTAACTTACAGTAGCTGACACGCTGCCCCTCCTAGCACAGGGTGGCCCAGATGCCGACACCGACTCCACCGACTCCGACTCCAGCTCCAGCTCCAACTCCGACTCCCAGCTCCCGACTCCTAGTTCCAAATTCGGCTCCACTCACGCTTAGGCCTCGAAGGGCTGTTTCTGCGGACTTTGACCGTCGCCGCCCATTTCCCGATACAGATCAGCAATCACCTCCTTGTAGATCAACGGATCAATATTCTTGCCCAGCTGATAGAGCAAGAACCAATCCCCGATGTTGCACCTGTTGGCCACCTTCTCCACCTCCTCGCTCTCCGCCAAGCGAGAGCGCGCGCGCAACAACAGATGCCGCAACTTGGGACCCATGACGACGGCAATGCGATAGACCAACGAAATGCCCGACAGGATGCTCAAAATGATGAACCAGAACCAAAGGAACACATAGATCTTCTCATTCACAATATTCAGGGGCAGCACGCAGAGTCCGTCGAACTTCTGAACTCCACCGGATGGACCATATTTGTGGAAGGTGCATTTGGTGACCTTTGGAAAGACCTTGGCCATCGGATCGATACGATCGTCCGGCTCCATTTCCGTAAACTTCAGCACATCGCTGCCGTACGTGCTGAACTCGCCGTCGAGGAAGAAGTCCACGAAATAGATCTGTGCGATGACGTTCACAAAGTTGAGAGCTTCGCAGACGAAGAAGCGAAAGGCGTAGAAATTATGACGATTCAGATTGCCGATAAAATAGTCGACCAATATCTTTTTGCGATCGTTTTTACACTGATCATTCACAATGGGACTATTGAGATCCATGACGAGCATCTTTAATCTGCCGCCCTCCCACGACTTCCAGAGATAGCGCGGCACATAGAACAGAATCGCCTGGAAGAAGAGCACAAAGCAGACCCACTGATAATATTTGTGGTACCTGACCTTATCCTCGCCGTCGACATGGGATCCGACGCCAGGTGAGGCGACATCATGCCCAACGACACCTGTCAGACGTTCCGGCACCGTAAACGTTGAGTAGATCCAGCAATAGGTGTCCATAACACCCAACGGTATCTCATCGACAATACAATCGATCGGATCTCCGATATATTGTCGCGATGTTACGAGCAACGAGAAGGCGATCAGTATTATCACCGTCGCCTTGTAATGCATGCGAAAGACATTGTTATCGATGCACACCTGATCGATTTTCAGCAGCCCCTTAACGGAGCCAAATACATCAAACATTTTGGCACTTTATCGTTATCGATTGACTGATTGATCGATTTCCTTTGCTGCGATTGTCGATGGCTTCCTTTTCAGTCGCTTCAGTCGCTTGACTGATTGATGGATGAGTCCAAATAACGTAGTTCCTTTGCTTTCTTGGCAGTTTATATTTGATTGATTGATTGATCTCGATTGTTTATATTTATAATTGGGCTTTATTGCTGCGCTCGGTTCACACACACATCACTTGTCCAACATAACGCTTGAGAGAATGCACATCGGGCGAGCCGTAATGAGCCGTCGAACTGTTTCGTGGGAGGCTCAACTCGCCGCTGCTCCGTGCGCTGAACTGATCTCAAAATAATTCCCTCGAGTGTATTTGAGTCGATGCTCTCTCACACACGGGCACGCACACACACACAATTAAAAAAAAAAAAAAGAAAAAGAAACGACTAAGAAGAAGAGCGAGTGCTGTTGTTGACCGACAAGAACAAAAAATGTATATGAAAAAAAAAATTATATATTACAGTCGGCAGTTGTGTGTATTTGGTACTGTATTTTAAACGCCGTCGCAGCAGCAACCACTAAACGCACTCGTCGAATAGAAAATTCCAACTGAGCCCAACGTGACTCGTTGGGAGAGAGCGCGCAACAGCCGAAATATGGAGAGCACTCCACAACAGAGAGAGCGAGTGAGTGCGAGCGCAGCCAAGCTTGAGTCGTTTCCCAACAAGTGAGTGAGCGCGAGCGACACACACACACACACACACGCACCTTGAACGTCAGAGAGATAGTGTATGAGAGGGAGAGAGAAGAGTGTATGTTTGGCCAGGTAAAATATGTTGCTACTTTTGGGGTGGATCTTGTTGAGTGCGCGTCTTGAGACACACACACACACAAACACACACACACGCACATATACATATGCAAACGGTCTCTGCTTTTGTGTCTGCAGTCAGACCTGTTTTTGCTGCTATAAGAGGAGTTTAAAAAGATGGTATATTAGTTGTATATGAAACATGCAAAAGCAAGCAGAATTATGCATATAGTAATTATGTATTTAAATGTATTATATATTCTAATATTCAAATTATATATTAAATATATATAATTAATAAAAATATATTAAATGATATATAAATGTGAACTATTTTATTTTAATATTAATGAGTAGCTTAAGGGGTATGCTGGAAGTCGCGCATAGCTTATCAGTGCAGGCTTGTTTTATGCTGCTGTTGGAAGAGCGCAAACTGTTCCCATAAACATGATTTAGTGTAGTCCGCGCAGTCGGGACTCAAGCGCTAACTGGAAGCTGAGACGCGCGTCTCTTGAGTTGGCAACACACACACACACACACACACACACGCACACATACAGTGGCAGGGTTAGTTAGGGCAGCAGCGGGGTCAAGTGGCATTTGCCAGGGTGGTGGAGAGAGAGGGGGGAGCTGCCATGAGTCAGTGATGCCACTGATGCTAAAATGTCGCCATTTTCTTAAGCCAGCTACGACTTGGCCAATACACACACACACACACACACACGCCAATTGCTGTTTAACTGCAAATGCGTTTACTATTTTGGCTGCCAGCTGCACATCTGGCAACGCTGCTACCGCACTCAAATCCTATATACATGCCTACACAAAGATCAGCTAATAGGGTATTTCCAAAACTTGCAGCAGCCACTGCAGCTGACAAATGCAGTTACAAATTTTCGTGTTTTTTTCAAGGCTTTTGTGTAATTGCAGAAATAAATAAATAATTCCACACTTAAAAGGGAAAAGTGTGTGGGATATAGAATTTCGTTCAGCTTTAGTGTGGTAATTACACTAAAAGTACATGGATAAACAGATGCCATTATATAAAATTACATATATAATCATGTAAAGATACTAAGTACATACATAAATGGGTGTACGAACCGGCTCGAACCTGGAGCAGTCATTTTTTATAGACTATAACAACAAGAAACCAAAAAATCTGTAATATTAACAGTCTGGCAGCGCTGTTCATTACTAAGAGATGACTCTTCATGCTCTTCAGCGACATTTCGATTAGTCTGGCAACGCTCAGTAAGTTTTGTTAAGCTTAAATGTTGTAAATGGGTCAAAAAGTCAATGCAAAGTGGTTCAGCTGATTTTAAAGTGGTCTGGCAATATGGTGAAGTCATAAACGAAGCCAAAGTCCCACATTTAAAGCTGCAAAATAAAAGAAAAATTTAGTATTAAGTAATCTGGCAGCGTTGTCATGATTTTGAAACCAGACAGGATATGGAAACTTTAAATAAAATAGTCTGGCAACATTAATTAAGCGTTAGTTGGTAACAAATATAGCTTAACTTGACGACAATCTGGCAACACTCAATTGAAACTTAGTGAAATTAAAGAAAGTATGAGTGGAGAGGGAGGAGAAGACAAAAGCAGTAAATGCAGACTTCATCTGACGAAGGTCTGGCAACGCTGAAATAAAACCTGAAGGTTTAGAAGAAAGAAGCGAATGCAAATTGCTTATACGTATGGTCTGGCAACGCTTAAGAGTAACTTATTGAAGTAGAGGAGAAGAAAGAAGCGAATATAATTTGCATTCATTTAAGTGCTTAGCATACTTCACTTGACGCCAGTCTGGCAACGCTGCGCTGCACCTAAGCTGCAGCGCATTGCATGTCGCTCAAGTACATATATACATATGTATGTACACACATGCATATCTTTATACATACATATGTGTGTGTGTGTATTTATGTAACGCTCCACAAAGAAGACAAAGTAGAAGAAGAAGAAGCCGAAGAAGTCGAAGAAGACAAAGTCTTGAAGTTCTCGGAACTCGTCAATTGAGTTGAATAAAGCATCGCTGCTCCTCCGCGCGGGCTGCAACAATGCAACGAGAAACAAGTTACTGCCACATACATACATAGATACATACATACATATGTATCTGTATCTGTATCTGCAGAGTGTGAGTGTGTGTGTGTGTGTGAAGAAGCAGACAGAAATTCGCTTGTTCTTTTTTTCTGTTCATTTTATTATCGACAACTGCTTTCACTGTCCGCGCTGTTTGTTCTCGCATTGTTATTTACCTGCCTGATAATATGCAGTAATTACATTTCCCTTACCTGCCCAACTACCTGTAGCAATGCAGCTGTGTGCGTGTGCATGTGTATCTTTTACCTTTCGTTATGCTTTCAATCTATGCCATCGACAGATACATTTAAGCGCTCAATCAATGGATTTTCCAGCTCGCCATACATAAAAACCCACTCAACACATGGATGCATACATATATTTATGTGTGTATGTGTGTGTGTGTGTGTGTGTGTATATATGGCATAGGCCGCAAACCGGCTGGGCTACCTGTTACACTCGTTTCGTGGTCTTCTACTTAATCTTTAGTTTGTTTTAACCTGAACCTCATTTATGGCACCTACGAGCTGTATTACCTTCTAGCTGCTACTATCATAATTATAAATTATTCTCTCCGTCTCCCTCTCTCTCTCTCTCTCTCTATCTTTCTCTCGCTCACTCCTTCCAAATCTAATCGGCTCATTATAAGTGCTCTATAACATCTCAAGTGTGTAGCCCCTATATCAGCTCAGATCCATTTCACAAATATTTTCCTGCTACAAAAAAAAAATATAAAAAGAAAATTAATTATGAGAAATCGCTGCGAAACAAGTCCCAAAGGGAACTACGGGGATATATATATATAGACGATATAAATATGAAAGTTGCGCCTTGAAACTATTTAACTAAAAACTTTATCTTTAAGTATATAAAAAAAAAGTTCAAGGCTTCTGAAATCACACAGAGAAATCACATTATAAATATTAAAATGTATACATAAAATAAAACATATGAAACACATATTTATATATTTACGGATCATATAATAGTAAATAAATTCAACAATTTCTATAATCCCTATAGACTTAAGTTCCTACTACAGATTTTACAAAGTTTTTCGTAGGCTGCCAAAATTTTACATAAAGAAAATTGGATTGCATTAAAGCATATCAGACAACATTATTATATTAAATATATAGTTGTATTAAATATTAAGTATCACATATTAAATATATGCTTCATATACATCATATACATATCGAACACCTGAATATATATATATATATATTGTTATATTAAATATATAGTTGTATTAAATATTAAGCTTTTAAATATCTTATACTTCATGTTATACTAAGAAACATGTTATACTCAGAAGCAAAATTTAGCCAAAATCTTATATACATTATAATATAATATAATAGTTCATTCGCCGCTAAATTGAAAACCTCAATAATTCCCCTTGAAAAAAATTCGTTTGAAATCCTGTTCGATAAATCAAATTCCTGTGCAATTCCTAAAATAATATGATCCCCTTGCCATTTAGAATTATCGGGACTCGACTGTATTTTCATCTCCAAACCCAGGAGACTATAGGATAACTATATATATCTGATCAGCCAACAATTGAGTCAAAATAGTCTACTAAATCTGTTCATTTCTCCATTTAACTGCTTTTATCCAAAACTAGTTCGAGAATTTTAGGACTTTACTGAACTGTCTGTGTTAATTTTAGCAAAGATAAGATCAGCTTTGACATATATCTAAAATATATATATAGTGTATATATTATAATAGCACACAAACATGTTTCTTGCATAAATGATCTATATATGGATATATTATATATTAAAAGATATCTTAACTAAAATTTGTATCCAGTAAATTCTTCTCAAAATCGAACTACTCTAGCTATAAAGCGCTATTATCGAAGAAATCCACTTTAAATCTTACAAATTTCCCCAAGTTTCATGCTTTCTATAAATCACAGCAATTGATACTCCCCCGGTATACCCAATCAAAACAAACCTATTACACTTTGATCCACTTAACGTTCATTCATTTATTGATATGCTAACGATTAATTATACTTATCCCATTATCCGGTCAGATATTTAACATAAATATTTTTAATTAAAGACGCCTACTATAAGTCGCACAGTCATAAATCCATTAGATATAACAAAAATTTACACCAGTTGCTTGTAGACGGCGTGGGCGTGGCAGCTCGTCTATTTCGGCATAAATCAAATCGACGCCTCGAACGACTCAATTTGCGAGCTTGTCTTGTCTTTGGGTTTTGATTCGATTCAACTCGACTCGACTCGAGTCGACTCGAATTTCGCACTAGCCCACAAAATTGTGGAAAACACGAAATAAGCGAAGCTCGAGCCGCAGCATAAATATTTATACGATCTGTAGAATTAAGCATTTAATGCCATTTTTAATAGTATTTATTTACTTTCATTCGGCATGCCCTATAATAACTCGGGTATTATAAGAGTTAGAGTGGTGAAATTTGGTATGTGACTTCTCTGATATGTAATCTTTATATATGTAGTTGCAGTCCAAGCTTCAAGTAAGAATCCTATATTATCATTAATTTAAAAAATTTACAACTCATTGAACTCAGGATCTGTTTAAGCTAGAGTTGAGATATTTGAAATTTGGATACTCTTTTAGATTAGTTACATATTTTTTTATTTTTTGGGAAATTTAAGAAAAAATAGACTAATAGAACTCGAGAACTACAAGAGCTGGAGCTTGCAAATTTGGTATGTGGCTTTCTATATAGTCACAGCTAGATATAGTTTTATAAAATCTCAAAGAACTATGCATAAAACTGAGTTCAATGGGGCTAACAACTGTAAGAGCTTGCAAATTTAGTATGTAGCTTTAAATAATAAAGAACCCCATAGCATATATGTGTATTTACAGGGTATCTGTTAGTCACACAGAAGAAGCCCAGTCAGTCTCATTTGTATTTACATGTCGCGTCGCTGAGATTGCGTTTTCAGCACATGTTAATTTTTTAACATGGATCAATTTTGCGATGGTCGGGGAGGGGCTTAGAGAGAGGGACAACGCACTCCATAAACGATGCTCCACGAATTTTGATCGCTTACTCATTGCGAATTCGCCGAACCGTTCGTCAGCGTCATAGTTGACCAGGCCCTCGTGAGACAGCATTCAGCGCTGATTCCCAGTTTGGATTTTATGAAACTCGATTGCTTCAGCTGCTTCAATTGAGTCAGCCGCGCCAGCTAAAGCTAAACCAGCTGGCTAAGATGGCCGATAATAGTTGGTTAGTTGGCTAAAAGAGATATAAGTTAGTTTAGCTAATCAATTGGGCTCAGTTTGCGGCATTTTTTGATTTGCTTTCCAATTGCAATGCGCCCAACATCAAAGCGAGGGAGCGAGACCTTATCAAGCATAACGGTTACGCTTCCCACTTACCCAACTGCCTCGACCCTAACATATATGGGCTAAGCGAATTGATTACATATGATGACTTCATAACGGTAACGTATGCAAATCGTGTGAATGAATAATAAATATGAATAGCATATGATTCCGAATATTATCTATAAAAAAGGTGAAAAAACTCAACAAATCATAAATAAAAAAGCTCAAGAAAAAAATCCCATAAGCTATTGCTCAAAGTTCTTGATTCCTTGGTCTTAGACAGCAATTGATAAAATTTTTCATACCCTGAACCCATTGTTTCACTTGAGATTGTGAGAAAAGATAAAAGAACCAAATAGATACAAAATTTCTAAAAATTAAAAAAAGGGGTATTTAACAGAAATTTTAAATAATATTATACTTAAAACTCATTATAAGATCTATTTATTGTTTTCAGTGTTAGTTCTTAACATAACAAGTGAAAATCCGACTGCATAATGCTCTGATCTGATGTCTACCGAGCTAGTCCAAATGGGCTTTCTATCTGTAAAGAATATAATCAACAATGGTCAACCCGTCAAACTTGTTGATCCTAACTCTTAAACTCCGATCCCCAAAAGGCGTATATACAATTTTTGGCTGCACATGACAAGGGTTAATGCGAGTATATATTCCAAATATAAAGTTCACAGTGCACAAATTAGATTTATTTATTTCGAAAAGAAATTCAATTTAATAATATCAAAATAAGAGCTCTACAGCTCGAATTCCTTTCAAAGCGCTCAAAGTAAGCGGAAAAAGTGACAAACAAATTCAGTGAAAAATACAATTTGCTGTATTTTTTTTAAAGCGAACCTAATCAAAATCAAAATTATAAAAAGGCTTATATCAGATCATTTTAAGAATTAGCTATTAAGGCTTTACGTAGAAAAATGAGAATTGAGTCAGTTTCTATGTTTATTTATTATCAATTGTTGTATATGAATTTTATAACTGAATCATATAAAATATATATTGTGTTTCTTGAACTGAGGTCATGCTGTTTGGTCAGGGTATCACGGAAGGTGTTGAACTACATAAAAATTGTTATTTGTGATTGGTTTTAATACCCTGTAATAATTAAGTAGTTATTACCATGATAGATATAAATATATATTTATATATATATTAAATAATAATAATATTGTATAATATAATAATATATATTATATACATCTTATTTTATCGATCCTAAAGGCTGAAATGAACTCTTAAAACTTCTTGCATACTCTAAAGGAATACATACTCCATAGATACTTTTGGGCGTATTAATACTCCCTCAAAAATTGAAGAAAGGTATATTGGCTTACTGGCATAGCTATGCGAATGAGTCTTAAAATTACAATATATTCACCTCTTTCTTCCTCTACAGAGGATAAGATATTAAGATACCCGCTCATTGAATAAAGAAGGGCATATTGGTATATTGGTTTATATACATACCACTACCATTGTCTGCTAAAGTGCTAAAACTATATAGCTAAGCCCATTTGGCTGGGCGTGGCAAGCCATAAAACTATATTCCTTTCACAAAATATCAAGAACTTTATTTTTAAGTTTAACTAATTCTGCTTCTGCCATTTAAGAACTGAGCGAGTATTGGGCAGTCGATGACAGCCTAACGCAATGCACGTACCTGTTTTTGCGGCTGATTGCGCAAACATTTGATCGAATATCGAAAATACTTTCACTTTTTCAGCAGAACTTGTTGCAACAGTTGCAAATTAAACGAACGCGTTCTCTACGCTCGTTAGCTTAATTGTAATTGTATCTTTAAATGAGGTGCGACTTATTTTTATGACCACACACATACATGTATATATATGTATGCATGTACCTTTGTGATTTCGACATTTCGTGTGCGCCTTGCATGAATGGTTCGCATTTCGATTGCTTTTGTGGTTCGAGCGTATTCAAATTTCGCCCGTAATGCAATCCAATTGCAACACACACAAAGAAGCAGCAACAAAAAGAAAGAGAGAGAGAGAGAGAGAGAGATATAGAGATAATTATATATGAGTATTATGAAGTCCGATTGGGCAATTGCTGCATTCGATCAATCAATGAACTTTGTCGCAGTGTAATTAAAGAGGGGCAGAACAATCGAAAGCTGACATAAAAATCGAAATTAGGAAATACATTTGCTATCGCAACTGTTCGTCCAGTCAACTAACTAAAAATGTACAAATTACTAAGCGATTCCTATGCACAACCCCCAATACGTAATAGTCTACATAACTGAAGAAATGTGGACGGGTTTAATCTTATCCGACCCCAGCCCAAAAAAACTAAGATAAGCGACTAGCAGTGTGGCGTGTGTCTGCGAAAAGGAAATGTTTTAAATACAAGAGTTACAAGTCTGAAGTCTCAAGATACAACAGATAAAGACACAGTTACGAATATGGATCGATGCAGATACAAGAATATACTATCGTAATTGTTAGGAAATGAGTTTGACACGCAAAAGATACAAATGTCTAGCAAAAGATACAAGAAATGTATCTTACAGATACATTGAAGAGATGCAGATACATTTACAAATCAATAGATACAGCAGAAATTAAGAATACAGATACAAATTTTTGTATAGATTGAGACATAAGCGTTGCAGTTAAAGATACAAATACAAGATGAAGATACGAATGACAAAGAAAAGATACAAATACAGACAATAAAGCAGTTACAGTTAGAGTTTACATATTGAGATACAGATATTGTACAAAAGCAGTTGCAGACACCAGCTATAGATACACATAGATACAAAATCAGATCAAAGATAGATTAAGGCAATCAAAGAGAGATAAAGATACATATGTATCTGTACGCAAATTTAGATGCAGATGAAAATATGCATTGACGAAAGTATAGATACATATAAGAAAAAAGTTAATTTAGGTATAAGAGACAGATGCAGATACAGATACAAGTTTAAGTAGAGTTACAGATACTTATACTAATTCAGATACAAATACAAAATATATATTATAGATACTTTAACGAATGTAAGTCTAAATTTAAGAAGATACAGATAAAATGAATAGAATAGAGTTCAAGATAAAAGATACAGAAAGATGCAGATACAAATAAATTAGTTTATAGATAGATTATAATTATATATCAGATACAGATATATATATATATATATATACATATACAACATATCCGGAAATAAGATATATGGATATTTACAGTTAAGCAGAAACCGAATATAGGAAAAGATACAATAGATTTAAATGGATATAAAGGCTTAGATACATATATATACAAAGAAAAAATATATATATGAGAAGTATCTTTATACACTTCTGTTGCAATACAGATACAGATAAACTAAAAACGGATACAGATAAAACTAGAAATGTGAATAGATAGATATGAAATCATAAAATTCTAACTCTCTTCCTTTCTATCCCTCTTTCTCTTTGTGACTTCTTTAAGGCAATGAGTATGAAGTTTGATAAGCAGATACAAATAGAGATAACATTAAAAATAGAGATGAAACAGTTGAAATTGCATATAAAGATATTATCAGTGAGATAAGTTTTGAATACACTCATAAAGTTGAAGAACTGAAGAGGAGTATATACGTCTATAAGTCTATCAATATGATAAATGTCATCATAAATATAGATAGATTATATTTTATTATTATATTATTTTCATATAACTAGATGAAATTTAAATATTTAATCTTCCTTTAAGATGCTTAAACTCTGAGCGAGTATCACACTGTGTGTTAAACCCGATTCTCACGGCTGTCTTTGTTTGTTGTTGGCTCTGACAAGCATCTGGGAGGACTGGCAAATATTGACTTGTCACGATTATTTGACGCAGGCGCGTTGTAAATGTCTCATAACACGCACCCGATAAGATTTTGGTTGGTAGTCACATAGACGGACTTACCTACAGCCTTTTCGATTGGAATTTCTGATAAAGTTGTTAGCTAGTTGGTTCCGCTACATGCCAAGATATCCCGCAACACAGTTGCCACACAAATGAATCACTTGTGACGCAAAACAGCAGCTAAATAACTGGCGACTGACTAGGGCCTCAATCTCGACCAAGGATCAGAGACAAGACGACAAAACAGTTGTGCGTTAGACCCTAAAAAAAATCCCATGACTAAACTATGTCTGGGTAAAACTTTTCAGCGCTTACAGGGTATTAGCTGCAGTTAGACTGCCCCACTCAATGTAATTGTGTCAGCAACTTGACAGACCTTCATCCAGCACTGATCTAGATCAATATTTATATCGTTTATCTTTTGCACACGGCTTGTCCAATCGAACAGCTAGACTTTATCAGTCTGACAAACGAGGCCAGAAAACTCTGACCAGTTGATCTGGTAACTAACTAGCTCTTGAGTCAAAAAAAAGCTAGGACACCACATGCATGTGGCTAAATAAATATTTGATAATACAGTTATATACATACATATATATATTTCATATCGCTAAAGAGTTTTGTGTCTCTCAAAAGCTAACTATTTCTCACTTGCAATTTCTAGAGCTCTCCGGTAATACGCTCGAACACTCTACAAAGTACTCAAGTGAAATGTGCACGACTAGCAGATAGCCAGTGAATCTATCTACTTAATTAAATTTACAGCTTTTTAAAAGATATTCGAAAAAATGTTCAAATATTACTTTAAACTTGTATAATTTATATTATTTTGCTAACAACTAAATTTGAACATATATGAAAACTGTGTTTTAAAAATGTTTTGTGTAAATTACTTGCGAGTTCCCATACCATATTTTGCAGCTCTAGCTCTTACAGATCCCGAGTTCCTTGGGAACATATTGATATCAATTATTTTACTTACCTAAAATTTGGACTATTTAAAGTTTTAAAAAAACACACATATTCTCTTGAAGACTGACATTAGCTAAGCTTAAGGCTCTCTGAGCAATATAAAAAGAATCAACTTTTTAAATTTATTATATTTAATAATATTTTTTTTAGCTGATTTCTAAAAACATTTAATCTAACAAACACTAGAGTCTGCATACCAAAACTTCCCAGCTCTAGCTCTTGTAGATTCTGAGTTTCTTGGGAACAAATATAACAGTGTATTTTTATCAAAAAGCTTGGTCTTCCAATTTACCCCTTACCCTATAAAAATAGGGCATATTTCAAAAATTGTTTTCGAAAATGTTATCAAAAAGAAATACATTAAACTCAATTAGAGTGCTTAACTTTTTGTCGCTCTCTGTTGAATTTATCTTATCGCCAGGGCTTTTGGTGCTCCCGAGTTGGCTAGCTTGATCGCGCATGGTGCAAATTCCCCCCCTTCGCCCTCCCCTTTATCCAGGCAAGACTGTTGATAAGCTTTGCTAGCCCGCTCTCTCGATCGAGCGATCGACGGACTTAGTGTTAAGAGTTTTAACCATGCAGTGCGCGGTCAACAGCAACGATACGAGGAGCTGCTCGCACGCAAATCCCAAATAGAAAATAGAACAACAAATTGGAAATATTTTGAATAAGAAATCGAGTGCTATATACAGGGTTGGCTTTTAGCTGCGAAGAAAAGTCGACATCATGTTGGGCACCTTTAGTTCGGTTAAGCAATATCTCAAGTTCGATATAACGCGAGTGGTTATCGATAACATTGTGTTTAAGCTGCACTATCGCTGGACCTTTGTGCTGCTGCTGGTGGCAACCCTGTTGATAACGTCACGCCAATATATCGGCGAGCACATACAGTGCATATCCGATAATGTGGTCGCTCCAGTAATAAACACCTTTTGCTTCTTTACGCCCACGTTTACAGTGGTAAGTGAGAGATTTATCTTAAGTCTTTTATTGGATGAACGGAAACGTCTATCGATTAGAGACTTTAGTTCTAATCTGAATGGAAGTTTGTCTAAGTCCTTAGTTCTGCTCTCATTGTATTCTCCCACACACTTTGAGCATCAATTAAAAAGTCTTGCCTGATTGGTTTTCAGAGTATTTTCTTATCTGCTTCTGTTAGTTGCTTCTGACTAACATGAATCAATAGTTTACTTAATGTTTTTGGTATAACTCACAATTTGAACCATTATCAAAAGTATCTCTTTTTTCTCTAACTTTGATACATCTGCTCTTAGTAACACACATTACTGTACCTTAGTCAATCAATGATATCAGAGTGGACACTTAAAAGAAAATTTGTTAATTCAATCCTCTCATAAAAGTCTGCTGAAATGTTAAATCTGAACTATATCTTAATTCAATCCCATATTAAATACATATTTTGGCTAATTTATACAACAATCAATCAATCAATCAAAAAATCAGTTACCAAAGTCTGCTGAAATGTTAAATCTGAACTCTACTTCGCATGTATGTTTTTGATAAAAAGTATTTGTCTAGTATATTTACACATCTTTCAATATTTTTGTGTCCTATAGACTTTGCTCAATCAATCAATCATTAACTTATTTGTTACTAAAACATATTACCCCATCAATTTTCTTAAGAAGTTGCCTAACAACAACTTTTCATCTCTTCATCTCTGATAATTGTCAATACATCCTCTGCAACCTCCACACGCTATGGATTATAGTTAAGCCATCAATCAATCAATCAATAATTAATAATACTTTAGCTTCATATCTGAACCAATTCTAAAGTAGAGATGCTATTTAAGAAGTTTCCATTTACCACTCTAAGTCTTCACACTTCTTCTGCTATCCCTACTTAGTTTTAACTATAATCAATCAATCAATCAATCAAATCCTTATATTTTACTATTACTCAATATCTGCCTAAATTTACAAAAGAAATTTCATCATCAAAACTTTCGCTCTCCTACTGAGACATATTACACTCTAAACTTAAGTCAATCAATCAATCAATTTTTTGCATTTGACAATCATTTCAAATTCTAATGACTTACTTAAGAACTTTTCAATTTCCACTTTATAAAGTGAGACATTCTCTGCTTTCACACACTCTAGCCTTCAATCAATCAATCAATAAAGCTAATCAACTACACTTTCCTTCCCGCAGGTGCGTCACATGAACAACTCGGCCCTGGACTCTGGCAGCATTTTCCAGCCCGGTATTGGACCTTACAATCGCAATGACGACAAGATCAAGCGCCACGCCTACTACCAATGGGTGCCCTTCGTGCTGTTCGGCCAGGCCCTTTGCTTCTATGCGCCGCACGCGCTCTGGAAGTACTGGGAGGGCGGACGGATCAAGGCCTTGGTCTATGGTCTGCGCATGGTCGGATTGACCAAGTATCTAAAGAACGACAGCCTGCGCATTGGCAAGCTGAATATTCCCTCGATGGCGGAGGTGGAGGATCGTGTGATCAATATACGACGCACGATGATTGATCGAATGCGCTTGAATCAATCGTGGGGCGCCCATCTCGTCTTTGCGGAGATGCTGAACTTTCTGAATCTTTGCTGTCAGATCTATTGGACAAATCGATTTCTGGGACGTCAATTTCTCACGTTAGGTATCAAGGTGCTGCGCGAACGATGGGTCGACAAAATGGATTGTCTCGATGTGGTCTTTCCGAAGGTCACCAAATGCACGTTCTTCAAATATGGTGCAGCCGGTTCGCTTCAGGAGCACGACACACTTTGCGTGATGGCGCTCAACATCATGAACGAGAAGATCTATACTATACTCTGGTTCTGGTACTCCTTTCTCTTTTGCATTACCGTTCTGGGTCTACTCTGGCGACTCTTTACGCTCTTTTTTTACAAAAAGTAAGTTTTTTACCCAGATTTTTTTAGACTTTTCCATTTTCTTAACGGAATATTTTGATATTTTGGCTTTGTCTGCTTTGAGATTTGAATAATTCTTCCTTTTGCCTTGCTTTTTCCTCTTGTTGACAATCCATTTGAAATATGCAGTTTCCTTGACAGCATTTTTGTTGCCTGCTAGTCCAACAATTTTTTTTCAGCCTTTAGACTCAGTTCAAGAGGTTTTTCAGTGTTTAGACTCAGCTTAAGAATTTTTTTTTAAGTCTTTAGACTCAGTTTAAGATGTTTATTAAAAATTCTTCTAGTCTTTCTCTGACTCTACTTTCTGCCTAGGACTCTACAAGTATCTTATGATAAAGATTTTAAGCTTCAAGTCTTACCTTCAGACTTGTTGATTTAAGCATTTCATATCCTATAGACATTATGTCAATCATATTTGCTTGCTTGCTATATGTGTCTTAGACTCGTTATCCTACCCATAACTTCCAATCAATTTTGAGGATCCCTCGAATCATCTCATCTAAGTTTTCTTTTTTGCTAAAATACTTCAAGATCGCAAAATTCAGCAAAATCTCTTCTCTTAAATGTAGTCAAATCTACCTTCTACTTCTCATAGAGTCTAGGGGTCTTCCAGGAGAAGAAGCTTCAGGCTAAAGAAGATTTGGATCTTAGCTTTTATGTGCTTAGATCTCTCACTATCTTAAATGATGTAAACTTCCTTTGCTCTAGACCTTAACCCCTTGCTTTTTCCCAACGACTTATATATTCCTTCCCTTTTTCCAGTGTTACCTTCACCCGCCTTTCGCTGTATTGGGCCAAGCCTGGCAAACTGGATAATTCAGATCTAAAGGCTGTTATAGAGAAGTGCAACTTTTCGAATTGGATGTTCCTGTTCTTTCTGCGCACCAACCTATCGGAGTTTCTGTTCGAGAAGGTCATCTACCATTTGGCCAGCGAGTTTCCCAACGATCCCATCCACGACAACGACATCAACGACTACAAGGCACGCGAACGCGAGGCAGCCGGCGGTAGTTCCGGGAAATATCCGCATCTAGATGGACTGGACACGGTGGATGCGCCTCTGTTGCATCATCGGGCGGCAGTTGCAACGGGAACAGCGCCAATTCAGACGCCGATAGATGGCGGCACGTTGTCCGTTTGAAAGCTGCAATCGATGTACCTTAATTAAATCTTAAGTTATTAATTGTGAGCTTGGATTATATTTTTTGTATTGTTCCTTTTTTGAATACACTTATTGTTAAGTTCTTGTTCTGCTTCTTACTGGCCTTGATTTGGAACTGGTTCCAAACAAAATTTCAATATTCAAATGTATCGAAAAAAAAAAAAATTGACAAAAAAATGAGAACAGGTTTAGAAATGGGAAAAAGCTTTTAAAACCTGTCCAAGCCGAGCCACCCATCCAACTGCGAGCTGCGTGGGCGTGGCAGCTGAAACAGTTAAACAGCCCACCATCAATTTTATTGTCAGTTGTCAAGTCTTTGGCTTTTGCTTGACTTTATCTTGACTTTGGATTTGACACTGGCTCTGAACGTCGAGACACTCTTGACTGTGGTTTGACCCACTTTCAATTGACACGCAACGCCGCGGGCGTGTCAAATGTGGCCAACAGCTGTGGTTTTTCACTCACAGCTCAAAGATCTAGCGTTCGGCCATATCTCATGTTCACAAATTGGGACAGGCTATTGCGTTCCAGCTCAACATTCAAATAGTCACGTTCAAAACCAAACAAAGACTGAAAGAAAAGCTAAAAGCTTTGCCAGCACCACAACTTACAAAGCCAATTTGCGCATGTGGTTCAACAGCAACTGAGGGATCAGCACATACTACGCTTCATATATCGAACTCCCTGAAAAGCCTATTATATTCCTAAAGTAAATGTCTTGTTTCAAGCTCAAATGAATTGTTAAAGCATTGGCTTTATAAGTTCATGAGATATATAGAAATATATATATATTTATATATCTAATATATATATATATATATAATATATTTGACTGAAGCATAGCTTTGTTTTATATAGCCATCTAATCTCTCTTTGAAAATAGAAATCTGATCACATGTATGAGTAATCTCTGATATATAGTTGGGAATAAGCACAAATATAATATTTCTACATATAAATATATAAATTTACAAATATAATACTTCTAAATATAAACATATTTATTTCTTAAATTTGCTTCGAATATTTTTTTTAGATTTTTCTAATCTATTTATAGAGTACTATTAGAAAAATTCAAAAAAAAATTTGAAGGAACTTTTAGAAATAAATTGATATATAGAAAATATTTGTATATTTCCACTTTTAGAATATTGTTTAGATGTTAAAACAAATATTTTTTGCTAGTAATTAGCATAAAAGTTCTTGAGTTATCATTCGATAATATTGGAATTCAATGTTCAAAGTCTCTTTCAATTTAATTCACAATAATTATTTTCAAATTCATTTAAATTGGAAATAAAATAAAATTTTCTCTAACTTCAGACAACATTTTTGCTGTTTTTTTAATCAACAGATTCTGATATGAAAAATTTTCTTAAAGTACATTTTTTTATGTATACACATGCGAAATTTGTATTAATGTAGTCCAGCAGATCTTGAGTTATCAACAGATATAAAAGTAGTAAGCTTACAAATTTGTGTTCGTAGAAGAGTTTTCCGTTTTAAAGTTATGCTAAGCTGCAGATGGTACTTAAATTGTCACAATCTTATTGTTTATCATTTTTGGTGTGAAGCCCTATTTATTTCATGCCAAATCAAGTATTTTCCTAGTTAAAAGCCTTCACAAAACCATTTATTACATTTTCTTATAGATATTTCAACAGTTGCTGAATTGTGCCGCAACAAACTCCAAACTCGAATGATGTACTTATTTGGTCTAAGGTGTCAATTTGTAGCTTGTCGATTCGATGATGGAGAGTAGAACACGAGGCATATTCGATTGCCATATTGGTTGATATGTCTGTTAGTTATGACACCTGCTCAACCTGAGTTACTTCCAATTAGTTGATATTTGATTTCAGATATTTTTCGTTTCTAATTCTTTTTTTATATTTTTTATTTATTTTAACCAATTTTTTGCTTTTATTTGCGGTCAATGCTAACGAGTTGAGTTGAATTGAATCTGTGGCAGCGACCCCTGAGCCCCTCTGCAGCCCCTACTCCTGGACACCTGCAGCTCGTCCCCTTCTTCGGAGCTGTCAGCCGACATGTGTTTGCTGTCGCCTTAAGTAGTTGAGCTAATAGAAAAAAATATAACCAAAAACTCCAACATATACCCTACACAACTTTGGCATCCAAGGAAAGCTATATAAAGAAGAAATTTGTGAAACAATCAACAAAGAGATTTGAAAAAAAAATGTATAATATTTGAGATGTTTGAAAAACTTATAGTAGTATTTTTGTCAGAGAGAAATTAATAAAGTTTTCCTTTAAGACATCTAATATTATAGAATATCGCATGCCGCATATATATAATATATAATATATTATATATAATATAAAGTTTTTGAGTAAATCTCTAATATTTAAGCCTTAAAAAATATATACAAAATTTTTCCAGAAATTTTGGAAATAAAAAAAACAGGAGCTATTTCTCACAGCATCCAATCGTAGAAAAAATACGATAACTATATACTGACATGTACATAGTATATAAACATATATGATATAATATAATATGATGATATAATATGATGTTATATACAATATAATGAACATTCTCAAACAAAGTTTAAATAGATTTGCAAGAAACTCATTTTAAATATATATCAGATATACGAAAAGCTAGCTCAGCTCTATATATAGATATACAAATTACATTTAGAAAACAAATTTTAAATAGATTTAAGGAATTTATGGCTATAAAAGTCCAAAAAGAATTCCCATATCTACTACCTAGTTCCTATGTTATATCATAAAAAGTGTCTCAACTTTCTAGTGAAAGATAAAGGTTTATTGAAATATTGTAAATTTGTTTTTGTATCCACTATATCATCTAGCTATTACAAGTCAATGCAACTCAATCTGATCTATATACCAGAAACAGCATATGTATATAGCATACATAGATCCAACTTATCCTAAACATATATGCAAATCTCATCAGCTAGCAGCTTAACTCCAACAAATAGAGTATTTAAATCTTAATGCCAGCTAATTTACATAATATCAGACTTTCGAAATGGAATCAATGCAAAAATATAAATAAAAAAAGAACATGTTTAAAGGTTATTTTTTTGTGTTGATTGTTGGGGAGGGGGCATTGAAATCGACTAAATATGTCACATAATACTATTTAGACACGTCTTGTTCTTCTTTCCTTTGTTCTGCTTTGCATGTCAAGTGATTCTCTTTTTGATTCCCCAAACTTCGTTCTTTTTTACTTTTTGAAGCGAAATCGAACAAAAATTCCAGTCAAAAGAAACGAAAAGAAGAAGAAGAAGAGCATACAATAAATAATTGTGTAGACCAGGGCATTGTTTTCTTTTCGTATTGTTTGGCTTCTCACTTCGCTTCGCTTCTCTCTCTCTCTCTCCCTGCTGCTCACCTGGTGAATGACCGTTAACATTTTCGAGATCGTCGCCAAAGAACCAGCTTTCTGGTATGACAGGTTTCTCCTCAGTCTGGCCTCTATTGAGCTGTCTTTTTGGTCATATCCATAGATAGCCAAACGAGATAACCGGACACCAAGCCGAAGACTATAAAGAATGATAACAAGTGTGAAGTCTTTTTGCCTTTCCACTATAAACATTTTGAATTCTTTAAAACGAACCAAATTTGCTGCAAAGATATTATCTTTAGAAAGGATTCAACATTAAAATGAGAAATTGTACTCAAAAACTATGAAAAGGAAATCTATCCAGAGTTTAAGCCAAGTCAAAAATAGGGATTGCCCAGCAAAACGGTTAAGTTCTGTCGAAGTTAAGATAGAGCACTAGGAACATAGAGGCATTACGTGTAAAAAATGTTAAAGTTCTTGACATAACATTATATCAAAATTTGTATTCTCTCAGAAACACTTTTTAAATACAGTTTTAAAGCAATTTTTAAATTTAAAATCAATTTAAACTCAAATTTAAGCATTTTAATTTTTAAAAAATTTATTTTAAGTGTTGAATTAATAACGATAGCAAACTACTAAGATAATGCTGCCAATCACTAAAATCGGTTTAGTTTTGAGTAAGCTATATGAGCTTGAAGAAAGAGATTTATAATAGAAAACTAAGCTATATTTAATATTAGAGGTGGGATCGGGAAAGAAATTCGTTCCTGACCCCTGACATCCCGTCCCGAAATAATTTTTCAATTTTTTTGCAACATTTAGAACTCTTATGATAGATAACATTTTTTATTTAAAAATAATAATTTCTCAAAATTTTCTGCTCTAAGATGTGTTCTCCTTTCTTCCAAAACTCTACTAGAAAAAAAGAAAAAAGAAAAACAAGTAATTTTATCGATTAATAATGTTCTTATCGGAACCCACGGGAATTTTAAGATCAAGCACTTATCCCGACCGTCCCGGACTTTTTCAGAATCTTTTCCATCCCGGCCGATCCCGCGGGATCCCGGAAAATCCCGATCCCTACGCCCATCTCTATTTAATATATAATATATATATAAACCGTTTTAGAGACTTACTTTCTTTATAAGCTATAAAATTCGGTATTTAGTAACTCTTTAAGCATAGACAGACTGCAAATATTTTAATTTTGGTATAGCTGCTGCCATGTTTAGAGTACCTTTGGGTTTATGTGTGCTTAGCTTTAAGTAGTTTTCATATTCAATGCCCGACTCAAGACAATCCTTGGGAATGAGGGAGCGGTCAACAATTTGCCTCAATTATCGAAATTTATGCGACAATTAACACTTTGAACCGTTGCAGTCGAGCGAAACGAGATGCGATTGGGGGTTGGGCCTGGGCATGGGCCTGGGAAAGGGGTTTGGCACTGGACCTGCTATGGAGCTGCTGCTGCGTGGCGACCTGTCGCTCGTCTCTGAATTCGTTGCCAATAAATTTATGCAATTGGCACACTTGTTGCATGGCCCCTCCCAGCCGCATGTCCCCACCCTCCCCGCACTGATAGAGGATGAAGTCTGCCAATTTCTGGGCCCATGCTAAATTTATTTCAATTGCATTTAATTTGTACGGATTAGCAAATGTTGCATGTTTCTTCAGTTTTGTCACCGAAACAGTTCCTTAGATCGCTCCATATGCATCTAATTTGCATCTCATGCAACATTTATTGCAATTTATTAGCTATTCTAGCCCAATGCTCGGCCTCAATTTAACCACGTGATACAAATTGAGGAGGCGCCCGTGCAAATGGCATGTGGGTGGAACGTGCCTTGGCATAAGGTCAGAGCAAATGTGCTCAAGCAAAGCTATATATGCATATCTGTCTCTATATATGTATGTATCTATATCTATATCTATATCTATATATAAATCTATATCTATATCTATATCTATATCTATATCTATATCTATATCTATATCTATATCTATATCTATATCTATATCTATATCTATATCTATATCTATATCTATATCTATATCTATATCTATATCTATATCTATATCTATATCTATATCTATATCTATATATAAATCTATATCTATATCTATATCTATATCTATATCTATATCTATATATAAATCTATATCTATATCTATATATATGATTATATATCTATATCTATATATATGATTATATATATATATTTATATATATATATATATATTTATATGTATAATTATATAAATGTACATTCAGTTCTTTTCAAAAGATCAAAGTAAGCCTTCAATAGTTTTCTGTTCTTTTCAAAAGATCAAAGTAGGCCTTAGAAAGTTTTCATTTTTTGTAAAAGATCAAAGTAGGCCTTGAAAAGTATCAAATTATTTTCCTTTGAGTATGCCATTGGGTTTATGCTCAGTGTGTTCTCTTCACCTCATCGAGGAAACACCAATTTTTTATTTCTCCTTTTAATTTCTTTTTTTTTTTTTAATTTTCACCTATTTTTTTTGGGGGGTTTTTTAATCCGAAACAAGATATTTTTTTTTTTTTTCTATTTTTTTTTTATATAATACATTTTAAAAAATGTAATATTTTTAAAAGAGCACTTTTGGCTTCAAATCAAAGTATGCCAGTGCCTGAAAAATTTATCAAGACATTTATATGTCTAAAAAAAACTTTAAATAATATTGTCTTAATATGATTTCTATAATATAGAGGTAATTTATAATTATCTAGTTCCTGTTTCTTATTTGGTTTTTTTTTATCGTCAATTTATACATATTTTTTAATCAGAATATTAATCTGAGATTCATTGCGGCGTTGCTCCAGATCTCTTTTAACAGAGGTCTGAAACGACGTACAAAAATATTGCCAATCTTAAAGTTTTCCAAAGATTCATACATACAAACACACATATGTATGTACATAAAGCGGTTAAAAGAAGAGATATCGAAACTGCATTTTAAAGTCAAATATCTGCCATGAATTTTCATGTCCAGAAATTTGTTTGCACTGAGACAAATATTTAATATTTTCATTTATTTTAATTTTTTTATATTTATTTTTTTCCATCTTATTTTTTTATTTTTTTTTTTATTGTGTAATAAATTGTGTAATAATTTTAAAAAAAAATTAATATTTTTCCAAGAGCACTTTGGGTTCATATCACAGAATTCATAAGCCTGAAAAATTCGACAGCTAGAAGCTAATTCTGCTGGGACATTTACATATGTCCACAATTTTGTTAAATAAAATTGTCTTAATATGATTTCTTTAATATAGAGGTAATTTATCATTGTCTAATTCCTGTTTCTTATTTGATTTTTTTTATCGTCAATTTATACATATCTTTACTCGGAATATTAATCTGAGTTTCATTGCGGCGTGGCTCCAGACCATTTTTAACTGAGGTCTGAAAGGACGTTGAAGAATATTGCCAATCTCAAAGTTTTCCAAAGATTCATTAAGTTCAGAAATTTGTATGCACTGAGACAAATATTTAATATTTATTTTTATTTTTTTCTGTATTTATTTTTATCTATCTAATTTTTTTATTTTTTTGTTTTTATTGTATAATACATTTAACAAAAATGTAATATTTCTCCAAGAGAACTTTTGGCTTCGTATCACAGAATGCAAGTGCCTAAAAAATTTGTCAGCTAGAAGCAGAATTAGTTGGGACATATATGTCCACAATATTGTTAAATAAAATTGTCTTTATATGATTTCTTTAATACAGAGGTAATTTGAAATTATCTAGTTCCTGTATCTTATTTGATTTTTTATCGTCAATTTATCTGCTCCTAATTTTATTTATTCCATTTTCATATATTGTTTAATCGGAATATTAATCTGATTGACGTTTCGGCAGTGCTCCAGATCTCTTTTAACAGAGGTCTGAAACGACGTACAAAAATATTGCCAATCTTAAAGTTTTCCAAAGATTCATACATACATACGCACATATGTATGTACATAAAGCAGTTATTAGAAGAGAATATATATATATATATATATATATATATATATATATATATATATTATTATTATTTTTTTACATATCTTTCTTATTTTTCTTAGTTTTCTTTTTGTGTTTATATTGAAATATCACATTTTAAAAAGATTTAATATTTTTCCAAGAGCACTTTTGGCTTCGTATCAAAGAATGCCAGTGCCTGAAAATTTTATCAGGACATTTATATGTCTACAATTTTGTTAACTAAAATTGTCCTAATATGGTTTTTATAATATAAAGATAATTTAGAAAATCAGCGTTACTTCAGACCTTTTTTTAACAGATCCAAAATCTTAAAGTTTTTCGAAGATTCATACATACAAACATACATATGTATGTACATAAAGCGGCTATAAGAGGAGATATCAAAACTACATTTTATAGTAAAATTTCTGCCATGAATATTCGTGTTCAGGAAGACAAATATTTAATATCAAAAAGAAGACTTTGTTTTATTTTGAAAAATGTTTTTTTTATAGTTGAAGTATTTTAGATATTTCAAAAAAAATTTTTTTAATAGAGCATTATAAAGTATAATTAGTTCCCAACCTAAAATATGCTCAAAAAGTCTTTGTTCCGATTTTGGTGTTTTGGGGGAGTATGGGAATATTTCCGCCTAGCCTTTGTGTCTTTGTTCCGGGTATCAAAATGCGATTCCTGGTTCGAGGACAATGACGAAATACCAACCACGAATTGCGTACTTCGTAGGTCAGTTCGACTCAGAAAAGATAGAGTAAGAGCGGGAGAGAGAGACAGAGAATTTCCACTCAAAATCTCAGTACAGTACGCAAAAGACAAAGCAAAACGAACTCTCTCTCTTCCGCTCTCTTTTAAACTGTCTCTCTCTCATTCTCTAAAGGATCAAGCTGAATGGGGGTAGCAACCCTCAAAATGACGTCGCAGCAGCCCGAAGCAGCTCACAAAGCGAACGACGCAATTCGCACCCGCAATACGGAAGAAGGGCGAAACGCGTCATATATAATATATATACATATATACATATAACCCACCCGATTTCCAGGAAGCGCAAAATGCATTCGGGAATTTTACGTATTTGGGCAACAGCAAACAAAACAAAAAGAGGAATGTCGACTGAATGCCGAACATGGAATACCCTAACAAACGTCATTGATGAGAAAGAAAACTGAAAATAATCAAAATAATAATAAAATATAAATTTGAAATATATAAATTTAAATTAATTATAATGTAGAAAAAAAATGAATAATAAAATACATATATAAAATAAATATGTAAAAAAATATAAATTATTTAAATTATATTTATTATGTATTATATAAATTATGTATAATAAAATAGAAAAGAAAATAAAAATCATATTAAATTCCATTGAAAACTATATTATTTTTGCTATGGTAGCTATTTGACATATATGTTCTACAGTTTCAGGGTCTTAAAATTTGACAAACATACAAAATAAATAAAGAAAATCGAAAAAAAAACGACCTTTCACAGTTTAAGAGCTCTATATTGCTCTATCGATCACAGTTAACGTGCTCTACAGATAGACCTTTAAGCTATATGTTGCTGGAGCTTTGAAAAAAATGTAGTTGCTTTTGGACCTTGAACAAGTATTATGCAATCCATTTAGAAATATGCCGTAAACCGACTCTAATACGAGCTTTATCAAATCCAGCAAATGCGAACCGAAACACAATTTTTATTAAAATAAAAAAATGTAGAGTGCAGAAGAATCTTTTGTGCTTGAACTTATCTATGATAGATCCACATATATTATATATATATATATGATAGATTTATATATATTATATGTATATATATATATGATAGATTCATATACATATGTGATAGATATGGTTGATCCATATATAATTGATATGCTGATCCATATATGTTATACATAATATAAATATTTGATAGATCCATACATTTGATAGATATGCTGGATCCATATATGATAAATATGTATGTTTGATCTATCATATATGATAGATACAACTTTATTTTATTATCAAAAATATATATGCATATTTCAATTTATATATACACTTCATTTCGAGCCCAAGTGTTACAAATTGCCTACAAAATAAAAATACCCGCTAGCCGCGCATAAATATCCTGAAGCGTTGGCTCGGGGTACTGCGAAGTAGGAATTCGGGGGTTGTTTACACTCATTTTCATGTGTGTGTGTGAGTGCGTGTGTAACATGTGGCACGTTCTAATGTGGTTTTTAGTGCCCGGAAATTTCAATACGTCGCGTCTTTAGAGATTTTTCCATAGCTCTGTTTTCGGTCTGGGTCTGGGTCTATTTCCGTTTTTATGGCCCTGCCTTTGTCTGCGCTTCACTTGGCAGTGACCTTGAACAGCTGCTGCTGCTGCTGCTGTTGCCACAGAAATTCCCTCTCGTCCAGCATACCCGATGCATAGCTCGCATCTCCCAGCTCCTAGTTCTCGAACATTCGACTCCTGCCTCGTCTCGTCACGTCTGGGCGTATCAGCCGATGTTATTGACCTCTCGCCTTACGAAATAGCACCGGCATATGCAACTGCTCACATGATGGTTCCTCAAATACCACGTAATTTGTGAGCTATGCATATTTTCCTTTTTCGAAGCAGCTAAAATTTTCTTGAATCTTTCTTCCCGAAGTTGCTAAACGTCTGTCCTGTGCTTTTTGTACAGCTTACAATTACAGGGTATTCAACTAAGGTTTAACTAAGTTTAATTTCTAAAAGTTGCATTATTTTGTTAGCTTAACATAGTTGGTGATTGCACACTCTAGTTATTGACAGGGTATTACATATACATATGTAAGTCTACAATGTACAAATAAAGGCTTGATTTCTTATCACACAGAATTATTTTCTATAGTCAAGGTTGTGACACACCTCGCTCACAATCTCTTTCGTAACATTTTCAATCGTGAAAATTACAGGGTATACGAGATTGCGAGATTGCGCTTGTATACTTTTTTTAATATAATTTTTTATTTGCTATTCAGTTTTTTTATGTTAAACGTGCTAAAGTTTGCTTATGATTTTATGTTTGTAAATTACAGGGTATACAGAAAAAGTTTTTCTCATTAAATATTTATTTTAGTTACTTATATATGACCATACTTTTTTATATAGAGGCTATAAATTACAGGGTATATGATGGTAACAAACTGTACATCAACTGCTTTAAGCACTCTAATAGCTCATTATTTCAATCTGTGTTCCTTTTTCTATACCAATAGTTTTATTTGCATATCCAAAAATTACAGGGTATGCACTGAAAGTACTTCAGAATTTCCTCAGCTAAGACTTTGCCAACAATGTTTTCAACAAACTTTTGCTAATAATTTTCTTTTGCCACATTTCCAACCAACTCTCGCAAGCCCTATCGATTACAGGGTATAGTACAGATTATTTTACATCACAATTACGTGCCCTTGTTATGCGCCCGATTATCAGCCTATAAGCTTACGTCAATTTGAGATTAAAGATTTTCGTTTCAATTGCCTGGAATCGAAACCTAGGCTCTGTTTCGAGGAAATTGGATGCCATTGGGTGGCATTCAACGGTGCAGCTAGTTGCCTTGCTGTAAACGATCCGGATTATGAAAACCAACTGTTCAGCTAATATCCAATACATAATATTCATAGGGTATCAAAAGCTGTTATACGATATTACCAAATACAAATAGACCGTGTAAGTTGCCTGTAAAAATTTAAAAAAAACACAAAAAACAGAAGCAGAATCTTTAAAGTGCCGATTACCCAGGTAACACATATCTGGGAATTGAGGTACATAAACATTTCATTATATGTAATTTAAGAATGCATTTTATCTGTAAGATCTGTAAATTTCCAGAAAGAAATCTTGAAAATAAAAAACCTGCTTTATATATATGCATAAAAAAAGATTTTTGTATGATATAGTAGACATTTTTATTTGTCGAAACATGATTTTATAGATGAAACATGAGAGTTTTAGATATTAGAAAAAGAAAAGTATGAAAAAGTTCTAAGTATCTAGAAAACTAACTTGGAAATATAAAAGAAACTCAACTTTTGTGCGACTTTCTTTTTATAGATGAGATATATATTACCGATATATATTTTTATTATAGATAGATATACATTATTAGATTTTAATAAGCCTCAGTTTTGGAGAACTTGGATCGAGATAACTTGAATTTTTTTCATATGCAAAATATTTCATAGAACTATTCATCCTACGACAGACTCTATTCTAAATTCTACTATGGATCATATTGTAGATTCAAATGAAACTCCAACTATACTATTTTTTGGAGAAGTCAGCTCAAGATAACTCGATAAAAAATCATTATTTTTATGTAATAAAATAGTAGGCAATGATACTGTAGATCCCATAGATCTTATTACAGAGCGTACTATGAGTTATATTAAAAAAGTATACTAAACCAGATCATACTATATTACTTTTTGGATAAGGTGGGTCAAATAAACTTGAATACAAACCATTTAGTTTCATACAAGATAGTATTTTTAGATCAGTGGCGCCTGTTATGGAATCTGATATAGCTATTACTATAGATCCAACTATACTGAGACAAACTGATAAGTAGTAATAAAAACTACTAGTGAATGAAGCAACTGTACCGAATTCCAACAATATAGCTCTATAAAAAGCTCAGTTCACATAGGTCTATCTAAGGAAGTGCTAAAAATGTATGCCTAAACTAAATTCCATGCAAGAATAACAGCAACCGTCTATCAAGAGTTCATTGCTCAGTTTCGTATATGTATATAGGTTATGTATGTATATATATATGCCAGTTTTTTCTGATGAGACAATGTCAAAAAAGTCAATTGACAAAAACTCTGCAGAGCAAAGCATCCAAATTGCTATAGACTCACGTAGATTAGTCGGAGAGACGCCGCTGATAAGAGCGACAAGCGAGGCCTCGATTAGAGGCTGAGAACAGTTGTGCTATATATAGCAATACATATATAAAGTGTTATGTGATCTATGTTGTAGTTATTTTCTAGTGTTTTTTTTTTTCGGGCACTTTGGTGGTTGGGCTTGTCCGCCCAGGCGTTGAGACAAATTAGCGCCTCAATGACAATGATAGCGCCTCAAGGCGTTTTCAATTTAGGCAATTACGCAACTGTATATGGAATTGGAACTCGGAATTGGAATGGGAATGGGAATCGGAACGTGGGCGGCACATACCTAGCCTTCCAGAAAGAAAATGATCGAAAATATATATAAGACTTGGCTTCTCAATCAACGAATAACCTCAACATGAAAAGCCACCGTAAATTGAGCCGCATCAAATGGTTTTCGCTTAATGAAATGTCAATATAAATTTAATTTTTATTCTTAATCTTTTCTTTTTTTTTTGGTTTATTTTTTAAATATTTTTTACTGCCAACCGCACAGGTTGCGATCCGTTTGATTGAGGGTCGCGCGTCGTCAGACAACCTCAAGGCAACGACGACGACAACTTTCAAACTAGTACAAATGTTCTAGCAAGCTAATCGACTAGCAGATACCCCTTAGCTAAATCAACTTTTTAATGCATATAGTCCTTAATGCTTTTAACTATAAACTATTAATTTAGCTTTTTAAAACAGGTATAAAATAAATGTCAAATCTTTAAGCTTGTTTTCAATACATCTCTTTAAAGAAAAAAGCGAAGTATTATACCAAAGCCAATATATATGTGATATGTAGACTTAGAGTGAGCTATGTACCGAATTTCAAAGGGTTAGCTCTTCAACTAGCTGAGTTCACTGGGCACAATGAGGCGTATATAGTCTATAGAACGTTAAAATACTACATGCCTTAATTTTAGAAAAGTGCTTTATATATACTTTTATTTCAATATTTTGAGAATATTTTTAGATTACAGGGTATTAAAACTAATATTGCAGCTGTGGATTTTGTTTGATTTTCGACTTCTTGTACTTTATCTACATGCATACTTTCATTTGAAAAAAAAATTTAATTTACAAAATTTTTTGATTACAGGGTATTGCAAGACATGTCGTTTTTTGCATTATCGGCTTTTCTTACCGTCATAAACAAACAAACTTTATTTGATGAACATTTAAATTACTTTACATTACATTAAAGCATACTAACCTATATATTTTAAATTTTTAGGGTATGCGTAGTCGTATATAGTGCAAGTAGTAAACGACTCAAGCTGCTGTTTAGTAGAATGGAAGCATTACTGAACTTTAGCATACCCCACTTTAAACATTTGTCAATTACAGGGTATCCGCAGTCGTTGAAATGTATGTCACAGCAGTTGCAGTTGCAGTCGCAGATATCAATCTTTCGATTAGCCAATATTGCCGCAAAGCTATCAAATTGTAAGCCGCAAGACCCGCCCTCCCCCTCCCATTACCCCCCTCTCTCGCTCTCTGTCATGTGCTGCTGGAGCGTGTGCCACATCCAGCGCGTTCCATTAGCCAAGCGTTTCATTCCATTTCATGCCACTCAACGAAAATTAAGAAGCCGCCTTTTATTGTTGTGTGGGAAACTTTACTCATGTTCAACTTAACTTAGCTTACGTATACATATATAAAAAAAAACGTACATTTTTGTTTGTATAATTAAAAAAAAAAAAAAACAAAAAAAAACAAATAAAAGACGTTTAGGTAATCAAAGCCAACAACAAGCTGTTTGCCGTTTGTTTGTCTGCTTTGTTTACAAAGCTATGTTTAAGCTGGCCGCGCTCTCTGCCTCTCTCTCTCTCTCTCACACGCTCAGCAGCGTTGCCAGATCGTTAGCAAGAGCAGTGCAAGCGCCACACCCCAAACACCGCTGCTGGCGCTCAATTGATTGGAATGATTGCAGCCATCCGTATCGCAGGTGTAGATGCAGCTGCGATAATCCATGCGATCGCCCTTGTTGCGCACATAGTCACAATAGTTGCCCAAATCCTTGGAGCTGCAAAAACGTTTCGCCCCAATGCCGCCCTCAAAGCGGCCCACATGCTTCACACAGAACGTGGCGCCATGTACGCTGGAACAGTTCTGCGGCTGGATATCGGGCTGATCGAAGCGCTCAAACCATTCGCCGCACTGGAACGGATTCTTAGTGTCGCTCGCGTCGCACACATAGCACTCAATTGCCGAAGTGCAGCGCAGGCAGCAGCAGCACCAGAGCAGCGCAGTCAACAGCAGCGCTGGCAGCTTTGACATTTTCTTCAGTTTGTTTCGCTGTTGTTGTTGTTATTGCTGTTGTTGTTGTTGTTGCTGCTGTTTGTCGATTGCACAATGTAGCTCTAGCGATGACGCACTACACGCACGCACACACACACACACACACAGAGATAGAGATAGAAACGAAGAGACGCTGGTGAGAGACCAAAGTCGGCGTCGTCAGCAAATGCCAAGCTTGTACTGAAGCGTTGTTTTAACTTCGTTTCTGTTCGTTTCAGTTGTTGCTAGCGAGTAGCACACACACACACACACAGATGCCAACAGACAGTTAGCCAAGTGTGCGTGTATGAGTTGAGCGCTTACTAGCGCTCTCTTTCGCTCACCTGCTGTTAGACTCGGCTGTTATTCTAGCCCTAGCTGTTCATCAGCTGTACGGCGAATCCTTTAGCTGGCGCCCTCTGGCGTGCCTTTGCTCATCCATTTATCGTTTATCGAAAACTTGTTGCTTGGCAACAAGCATATGCAAGGCAACAGGTATGCCGCGCGCGCACACACACACACACACACACACATACACACACATACACACAAGCAGAGACACGTTCACTTGGCTCCCCATTGGCGTTCTGATTGGAATCTCATTGGAGTTGCTATTTGAGACGTCATCGTTGGGTTCTTTGGGCCCGCTTTGGCGACGTCAGCGACTTTTGTTGGCAGCCAAAGAGAGACCCAACGAGGGCATTCAACTTGACAGAGACACACACACACATATACAGACACACTCGCTCAACAATGCAAACAAGGCAAAAAGCAGCTTTTTATACCCTGTACTTATAGGCAATGTATATTAGTAGAGTATAATAACCTAAAGACAATTTATATAACAGACAGGTAAAGTCGTTTCCGATCGCACAGATCATATGTGCATATATCTCTTATTCGGAATACGATTTTTTTTATCGAAAGCTACCCTTTTTTTGTTTTTTTTTAAATTATCGATAGTTTTACTTGGCGATAACGATAACAATCTTCTGTTAATTGAGCAATACTTCTATATACTACTGTACAAGCTCAAGTTTTTAATTTTTGCTTATTTCTTGGCTGGTATAGTAGTTAATAGTTTAGTTATCGATACTCTCACTTGCCATTAATCGATAAGTATCGATAACAATCTTGTGTTTTTAACAAATTTCATTCATACTTAAAGTAAAGCACATTAAAAATGGAACCCAATTTCCGGTTAGACTTACTTTTCAAATTTTCATAATTTATCGATAAATTTCGATAACAAACAAACTTCTAACTACTTAAAGGTAAGGCCATCATTTTGCTATCAGCTCTCAGAGAGAGTTCTCTTTGCAGATCGCGCTATAAACATTAAAATATATAGGATATCTTCTAGTCGAGTGCTCTGGAATACTTCTGACTTGTTTCTTTCTTGGCAACGAGTCGTGCTGCCCACCAAAAGCCATTGTCAACGATCTGATCGGTGCGGAGTGGGTGGGAAGGGTAGAGGTGGGCACTGAGTTGGGCTCCGGCTAGGTGGCACCTCCCAGTCCCGCCCCTGCCCCCTTCAGGCCCCCTCTCTTGATAACAGGGCCAAGCCTTAAAAAACCCACACGGCCCGACTTCAGGTTTTCTTTTTATGGTTTATGCTTGATTTCAGTGACTGGATCGATGAAGGCATGCGGCATGCGGCATGCGGCATGCGGCATGTGGCAAGCAGCATTCAGCGTGTGGCATGCAGCATGTGGTTAGCCATTGCTCAATCTGCAGCTTTAAAAAAGATATTTTTAATGGCTTTCCATTAAGGGTAGTCCATCTTTATGGACGTTTCGAAAGCACCTAAAACGGTATAGAAACTCAAATCTTGAACCGGTTCAACAAAATGTATTCTGTATACGCGTCTATTAGAGAAACATGAGTAGATATACATTTCGAAATAATATATTTCGAATTGAAACGATAAGCGAGCCAAACCAAATCCCAAATCCAACTATAAAGCGAAGCTTGAACCGGTTCAATAAGGGTCTACTTCGGTAGAACAGCTTCCTTATATAACAACTTCTTTAAATTCGATTATTCATTTTATTATATATAGTATATATAGAACAAGCGCATTCAATCTTCGACTATCCATGGACAGATCCCACTTGAGTTTACGAGGTTTCGCCTAGATGGGTTTTCACGGCTCGTCTTTCATCTCGAGTATCCATTAGGGAAATATTGCCGTTAATTTTTTCAATGCTTGTTTTCAGTTCATCAGAGATCGAATACTTGAGTTTTACTTTGTTGGATAATCAAGTGATCTTTCAGCACTTAAAAGATCTTTTACTGATAAATGGGGCATTTAACATAGACCCCTGATGTCCTACATGAAAATTAAATATCAAAGGTAATGAAGATGAAACTAAAGAAAATGTATTTATAATCTTTTTAGGGAAGATCTTTAAAGTCAAAAATGATAATGAAATGATGAAAAAATGATGGAAAACAGAAGATATGAGATAGGATATAGGAGATAGGAGATAGGAGATAGGAGATAGGAGATAGGAGATAGGAGATAGGAGATAGGAGATAGGAGATAGGAGATAGGAGATAGGAGATAGGAGATAGGAGATAGGAGATAGGAGATAGGAGATAGGAGATAGGAGATAGGAGATAGGAGATAGGAGATAGGAGATAGGAGATAGGAGATAGGAGATAGGAGATAGGAGATAGGAGATAGGAGATAGGAGATAGGAGATAGGAGATAGGAGATAGGAGATAGGAGATAGGAGATAGGAGATAGGAGATAGGAGATAGGAGATAGGAGATAGGAGATAGGAGATAGGAGATAGGAGATAGGAGATAGGAGATAGGAGATAGGAGATAGGAGATAGGAGATAGGAGATAGGAGATAGGAGATAGGAGATAGGAGATAGGAGATAGGAGATAGGAGATAGGAGATAGGAGATAGGAGATAGGAGATAGGAGATAGGAGATAGGAGATAGGAGATAGGAGATAGGAGATAGGAGATAGGAGATAGGAGATAGGAGATAGGAGATAGGAGATAGGAGATAGGAGATAGGAGATAGGAGATAGGAGATAGGAGATAGGAGATAGGAGATAGGAGATAGGAGATAGGAGATAGGAGATAGGAGATAGGAGATAGGAGATAGGAGATAGGAGATAGGAGATAGGAGATAGGAGATAGGAGATAGGAGATAGGAGATAGGAGATGGGAGATGGTATATGATATGGGAGATGGGAGATGGGAGATAGGATATAGGATATATGATATAGGAGATGGGAGATAGGATATAGGGGATGGGAGATGGGAAATAACTTTTATAGAAACTGAACGTCGATTATTTCTATATAGACTCGATCGTTGATGCTGATCAATATACCCTTGTCCACTCCCATATGTATAAGGTATAGTAATGAAATAGCTTAAGCAAATAATTAAAGCCACGTATTATATGTGAATGTATGTATGTATGTATACATATATGTATGTATATATAGAGTTTTATGGAAATATTATGATAGTCACTTTAATGGACCACAATTTGTGCGTACGTGACAAATGAAACGATCTGCAGGAGGAGTTGTTCAACATGAAAGACGAGGCTGATGCAGCAAGGCGAGGTACAGTGTCTGCAGATGTTGCACACACACCTAAACATATGTACATATGCACACATACATACATACGTACATGTGGCATATGCCACATGCAGGCTGCAACGTATATAAATTGTGCACTTTGATCTACACACTTGGTGACTTTTAGCCGAGTGCCTAATTGAAAAAAGGCGCCCAGGCTGCCTCGCCGCATGCACAAAGAGAGAGAGAGAGAGAGAGAGAGAGAGAGAGAGAGCGAAAGAGCTCATGAGAGCAAGAGAGTGCAGAGGGTAGGATGCACAACAAAGTCAAAAAAAAAAAGGAAGCTGCATGCGGAAGCATAAAAAGGAAGTTGCAAAGCAGGAGAGTTGAGTGAAAGAGAGCGTTTGCTTGCATTTGAGTGAAATGTGAAATGAGTGGAAAGTGCTTAGATATGAGCTGCACAGAGTGAAAGAGAGAGAGAGAGAGAGCAATGCACCAAGCTCAAGTAGGAAAACAAACATAAATAGAGCGCAGCATTAGCTCAAGTCAAAGAAAAGACCAACAAACACACACACACACACACACACTCGCACACACATACACGCCCATTAATCAATGTCACGTAGGTTGCTCCGTGCACCCACAAAGCAAAAGACAGTTATCGAAATGTTTATCGGTTAACGGGCAAACGTGCGCAACGAAGCTGAGTGAAAGGCACATATGATATGTCCATATATAATGTCCATATATACAAACATATACATACATATGTATATGTACATACATATGTATATGCTTATATAAGACAAGTCGGGCTTTGGGTTCGGGGTTCGGGGTTCGGGGGTAATGACAACGCACTTGAATTATTTCAACTTTTCGAAAGTGGCGCAGTTTATGGTGGGACCATTAAAAAGGCCAAGACCAGCGAAACGATCATGTAGAAGGCGAAGAAGAAGAAGAAGGAGCAGACAAGACAGAAATCAAAAAAAATATATTGATAGTGGCAGTGCTCGACTAGCAGATAGCCTCTACTCCGTTACAACAGTTTATTCTTTTTGAGGCTTTATGAAATTTTCAGCATTATCATTATTATTGACATTATCACTATCATAAGCATTAGTATTATCATTGTCATTGTTATTGTATAGCGAAATCTCCATGATTTTAATTCCCTTTTAGTATTAGCATTATAATTAGCATTAGCATTATCATTCGCATTAGCATTATCATTATCATTAGCATTATCATTATCATTATCATTATCAAGGGCCTGGCGACATTTAGGAATAGCGTCCTCTTATTTGGCGCTGAGTTTTAGAATATACTCCTGCCTTGGAGACATATTTCCTGCCTGCTGGTTCTGCCTTTCGGCCTCAGCTATGGTTGTCCGTGGCGTTCCGTCTACGTTCGGTAATACTGCTGCTGCTGGTGGGCTTCTTCGAAGCCTTGAGCTCTTGCCAAATCCCAGACGAAGGTTGGTGAATCTCGGGTCGTTTCCTGATTGTGGTGTTCCGCTGCTAGTTTGTTCTTTGTTGTTTCTTTTTTTAAATTATATGTCGGAGTCGGGACTCCAAGCCGCTATCTTAGCTCGGATGTACAGTCACTAGTAGCGATCCCCATGGTTGTCTATGCATAGCAGGTCCTTATGAGAGCCAGGATCTGGCATAGATTAAGGATTTCTCAACTTAAACCTGCACCGCCAAAATAAAAGTGGCGACGAGCTTCGAACGTACTTGGAGGCCTGCCATGGTTTTAACGGGACGGGGGAGTTAACTTTAGCCTAGAAGCCATTTCCCCAATATGTCACTCCTGTGTACTAAAGTCCTAGAATGCTGCATCTGTCAGCTCAGTTTGCAATCAATTTCAAATCATTTATTTTCATCGTAGTCCGTGGTCTGTCGAAGATATCACTGTACATAGTTTTATCTTACTATCCATCTAAAATCACTGCACACTTTAGTTCATAATTGGGCAAATTGACCAATCGCATCTAGTGGGGCCAGTCGTGGAGGCAGTGTGTCAACTTGAATTACTTAGGGACAAGGATTGCCATAGAGAAGCTTTGCCTTGTATTTGTAACCCCATACCCACCATAGCATTACCATTAGCTTTACCGCTAGCACTACAATAGCATTACCAATAGTATTAAAATTGTCATTAGCATTACCAGTAGCATTGGCATTATCATTAGCATTACTATTACCATTACCGTTGTCATTAACAGTAGCATTATCATTGCCACTACTATTGATTAGTATTATCATTGTCATTATCATTATCATTATCATTATCATTATCATTATCACAATCATTATCATTACATTATCATTCTCATTATGATTATCGTTCGACTAAATTGACATAAAAATCAATATAACTCAATTGGAGTTCTTTCCCACAACTTTAATTTACCCTACGATATTTGCACCATTTACAGGGTATACAAAAAAAACGAATTGCACGCGTTCACTGCATGATACGACCGCATGTAGGGCGAAAGGGATAAGGCATTTGTGGGAGGTGGGGCGTGGAGACTTTTGGGCCAGGTATGTCTTGAGGCGGTATCATGATGACGACGACGACGACGACGACGACTCAGACAGAAAGCCCTATAAATTACGTTGCACACGCGCAGCTCGTAACCATAAATGTGGTTAAAATGCAAACTACCCTAACCTAACTGTAATTGGAGAACAGCCATATTGATTGAATGACTGATGACTGATGAAAGCTGAGCCATCGATAAAGGGGATCATTCTTCATGCGAATGATATATCACGCATCCAAACAATGAACAGTTAGCTCAAATTACAGTATTGATAAACGGCATGCAAATGCGTAGGAAATAAACATAAATATAAAATAATATAATATTATATTTTTTAAAATAATTTATTCTAGTTTTTAATTTACTTTAACTAACTAATAAACCAGACGAATTACAACAAAACACATTTCAACTGTGCTGTAAATTATTTATAGAGCATACCGAAGTCGACTTGCTTTCAGCAAGACTCCTCCCCCCGCGCCTCATCTCTTTCACTCTTTCAAAGAAACTGCCGAAAAATTAAATTCAACACCATTTAAATTACCAGTTTTTCTTCTTACCGCATTTTTATAACGCAGCTAAAAAATGGTTTAAAAAAACCAGGAAAAAAAGAAGAAAAAACCTTACCTTTCAAAATGTGACTTTAAATTGAAGACAGGAAAGCGAGAAAAAGGCAAACGCAACAACAAGAGAACATCGTGAAATTCGAAACATTAAAAAAATATATAAGTAAATACATACATACATACCTACATATAAGCACAAAAAAGAAGTCAAGCAATCAAGCAGAAGAAGCAGCATTGTAACTAAGGCGACAAAGCTGAGGTAAATGAGTGCAGCTCAAACGAAATGCGGCTCAAGAGAGCGTTCGAGCTGAGCTTAAGCAAGCTCAAATGTGCGTGTGCATATGCATGTGTGTGTGTGTGTTTGTACATGCTCCAATTTATTTATTGAGTGCGCGCACAGTTTAATCAAAGCTTACAACAAAAGCAAAGCAGCCACAGCATCAGCGTAAGAGCGAGTGAGAGAGAATGAGCGAACATCAGCACACACACACACACACAGAGAGAGAGCCAAGACGCGCACGCACAGAGTACATGACATGAGTGAGAGAGTGTATGTGAGAGAGAGAGAGTGCGCGAGAGACCGCGTGCGCCGAGCGGGAGTGGCTTGAAGCTGAGTTGAGTTGCGTTGCTATACAGCCGTTGAGCAGTTCAGTTTTGAGCGCAACAGCGAACGTGGCGCGCGCGTGAGATTTTTTTTTAGCAGCAGCAGCAGCGCAAACAAACGAGAACGGAACGAAACGAAACGGCGATAAGCAAGCGGCGGCAGTCGACGGCGACAGCAGCGCACGCTGGTCTCTGCTCAAACACAGTCCAAAAAGCGAGCTCAAAACAATTTCATTTCATTTCTTAAATTCTGTTTTACGTTTGCCGCTGTTTCTGTTACTTCACTTACATATTTTTTTTTTAACTTGCTTTTTGCTTTTATGTGCATACACATGCAGTTTTGCACAAAATTCCTGTGAACACAAAGGAAAAGAATCAAACTCAACAAAATACAAAAACACTGTTAGAACGCGCGTTTATTTGTTTTTTTTTTGTTTTGTTTTTGATTTTGGGTTTTAGTTGCGCGTGTTCAGCTGCAGCGACTGCAACGCAACGACGCGACGCGCGCGTTTTACGCACAGCTGCAACAGCAACAACAACAACAACAACAAACAACGTGCAAACAATATACAAAATAAAAGAATATAAAAGAAAAGGCAGCGCGCAGCAGCCCTTTAATAACACAAAAACCTTACAGGAGAACCTGTTCTGCTGCTGCTTTGTGTTTGTTTGTGTGTGTGTGTGTGTGTGTGAGCACGCCGCTGCTTATGCAAATTCGCTGTGACAACAACAACACTCGCACAGCTGGCAGCTGATTTTGCAGCGCAGCAACAACAACAAACAGCCACACACAATGAAAGTTCAGCCGAACAACAAGAGCAGCAAACAGTGAAAGAGACCAACGCAAGGGACTTCGGTTTTTCGCGTAAGTCAACTCTGCCTCTTCTTCCCATTAATAATCTGTGTATGCATGTCTGTGTGTGTGTGTGTGTGAGAGAGAGTGAATGAGCGCTCTGAGGCTAAGCTCAATCGCCGATTAACAGTTCTAATAAGCTTAGTCTAAGCTGCTCTCATGTAAAACATTTAACCGTGCCAATTGGGTTCTGTGCAAAAGAGTTTCTTTTAACAGTTTTTTTTATCAATTCCTTATACATAGGTATGCGTGCATATATATTTTGTTCTTAGGTTCTAATTTAAATTGGAATTTTGTTACTGGGCGTTCTCAAGTAAATTTATTTTATATTTATTTCTTTTTACATAATTTTTTTTTTAAATTTATTTAATTTATTTTTAATTTTCCATATGACTTAAATTAATTTTTTATTTTTCATAAATTAAAAATTAATAATAACTTTATTTTGCTATTGAAATATATTTACTAATATAAATCAATATTTTTTTAAATTTTATTTTCTTATGTTTTTAAAAAATACATTAAAAATAAATCATAAATTGATTTTCATTTATTTTTAATGTATTCCTTAAAAACAAAATAAGTCTTAATTTGACTTTTATACATTTTTAATGTATTTTTAAATCAAAATTAATTATTTTTTTACTTTTATTTATTTTTAATGTATTTCTTAAAAAAAATAAATAAATTTTAAAAAAATATTGATTTAAATTAGTTAATATATTTTTGTTAATATCAAATTATTATATCTTTATTTTTCTTTAGTTTTGTAGCTTCTTTCTCTCAGCTTCTTTTATATTTTGTCGCCCTGTTTGAATAATCTTAATTATTTCTTCACATATCTTGCATCTTTCTGTCAATTAGTCTACCCTTTGACTTATCTTTCTTCGTTCTTTTTTCTTTTTTCAAGTTTTCTCTCCACAGCTCTTTTGTCTTTCATTATAGAAAATTTCCAACTTTAATTTTTCCAGCTTCTTCTTTTAGTTTTGCTTCTCACGTTTTAAATGCCAAGCAGAGATCTTGGTGTTCTTCAATTCTTTAACATATCTACCTCTCCCTGCCTCCTCTCTCTATCTATCTCTCTATCTCTCTTGCTCTTGCTCTAAAAGTGGGTTTCAGCCTTTAAACATCTACATTTGCTTTATTCATAAGATGTTTCTCATTTGTGCCGCCTGCCACTTGTCAGATGCCTCTCTTCCCTCTTCCCGCTTCCCCATCTTCTCTCCCCTTTCCCCTCCCCCTTCCGTTTGACGGAAATGGTCAATTGAAGCCGCACAGTGGCAACTCATTGTTTCCACGGTTCGAATTGTCCCGCTCGCTGAGCAGCTCCCTACTAGTTTTTTACTGTCTGCGGTTTTTACGGACCAAGAACCCAATAGAACATGCGAGAGAGGGAGGAAGGGAAGGGAAGGGTAGTTTATGAAGTACCTGGAAAAACCCAGCTCAAGCTCAGGTTGTTTTATTAAATTTATGTCTTTAGATTTTATTAGTCTTTTATCGGTTCTTAAAGCTTAACTTCTTAAACTTTTATACATTTATACAAAGCTTAAGAAAATACTATTGAGTTCGGCAGAATCTTAAGTCTTATACTTCATATGCCTTGAAAATGAAGTTAGCTTTTAATTGCTCAACTTTAATGTAATTGAAGCTAAGCTGCTAAAAAAAACTGGATTTTGCAAGCAAAGAAAGAGCTAAAAAAACACAAATTAAAACATTTTTAAGAATTTTAATTGAAATAAGAAAGCTATGAAAATTTCAGAAATATAAAAGCGTTTAAGCTTTGAAATCTTCATTTGATTTCAGCTAAAAGTAAAGATTAAAGATGTTTAAAAGTAAAGTATTTACATAAAAGCTCTTTGAAGCTTTTATAGATTAAAGACAAGCTTAAGTCTAAATTATTTAGATAAAGTAAAACTAGAAAATTTTATAATAACATTAAGTGCAGAGACATAAATTCGAGCTTTAATTAATAAGTCCGCAATATTAACTTTGTGAAAATAAAAAAATTTAAAAGATCATTTGAAAACAGTTCGAATATGAGATAAAAGAGTAAAGAAAATGTATCCTATATCTACATATATATATATATATATCTACTATGTTTCGAGCAACCCTCGCTTGTTTTCCAATTGAAGTTGATGCCAGCTGCCAGCGCCAGAGTCATCGAAGGTAACCAAACAAAAGCGAAAGAGAGCGAGAGAGAGGCAAACAAAGAGATCCACAGAGCGAGAAAAAACATGCAGATGCAGGTAGAGAGAGATGAAGTGATTCAGAGGGAGAGGGAAGCACTTCCGCTTGGCCAGCTGCTTACCAACAAAAAAGAACAAAATTTAAAAGCTAAAAAAACAATGCAATTAGGGCCTAATGAATTTATTTTCCAACTTCTGACGTCACGAATTAAATGACTAACTCAAAACTCTTCGACTCCGACTTCGACTCGAACTCGGACTCTGACTAAAAATTCATGTTAAGGTTAAACGTGTAAAGCTCTCAACATTCTAATTGCATGACAAACAAACAGATAAACAAACAGAAAAAAAAGTTAACTAAAAGCAATGCAAATGCATGTGAGACAAGTTTAAGTGAGCGACTAGCTAATGCCCTGTAAAATGTAATTGAGCTCAGAGAAAGTAAGATTAAGACTCGAGAATGTCTTAGTTTATAATATATATACTGACTTATAGCTTAAAAAGCTTATTTACATTAGCATTGCTCATTATCATTAGCATTATTCATTAAAATTTAGGATAATTATTATCAAATTCGTAATCAATATCCTGAAATGAGCGACTAGCATTGTCATTTTCATTAGCATTGTCATTATCTTTAGCATTATCTTTATCACCGTCATTAGTATTATAATAGCTCATTACGTTTACCTTCATTATTACCAAATTCATAAACATTATGCTTAGCATTAGCATTAGCATCATTATTACCAAATGCATAATCATTATATTTGGCATTGGCATTGTCATTATCACTAGAATTACTATTACCACTACCATTAGCATTGTTATTACCACATACATAATCATTATCTTTAGCATTAGCATTGTCATCATCATTAGCATTATCTCTATCATCAGTATTAGGTTATTACGATTAGCATCATTATTACCACACTCATAATCATTATGCTTAGCATTAGCATTAGTATTAGCATTAACATCATTATTACCAAATTCATAATCATTATCCTTAGCATTAGCATTGTCTTTATCAGCATCATTAGCATTACGATTAGCATCAATATTAGCAACTTCATAATCATTATTCGCACATCCTTAGCAATAGGATTATCATTATCATTAGCATTAGCATTAGCATTAGCATTATATTTATCACCATTATCATAGCTTATTAGGATCAGCATCATTATTACCAAATTCATAGTTATTATCCTTAGCATTATCATTATCATTATCACTATACAAACTTCTATACACCTTTCTAAGCTTTTGAGCTTACATAACTGTTACATAACACCTGCCTAAGTCGGACATACCCGCTTCAAACATTTCCCTTTATTGAAGCGCATTCGAAAAAAATAGTTTTTTTTTTGCTTTCAATTTTTGTTTAAGCCACGTAAAATGCATTTAATACTACGTTGACGACCTTTGCAATGTGACACCTGTGCGCGGTTCAACTAACACCTGCCCCCACCTCCACCCACCTGCCTCCTCGTCTCATTTAAGCCCCCGTTTGGCATGCTTTAAGTGTGCATAGAAATTGCAATGTTTCGCACATAACTTTTTTTGCCTCGCTGTCCATGGCCTTGGCAATGAAAAAAGCGCCCCACTTGCTGCATAGCAGTGGGAGGGGGCGGAGCAGGAGAAGGGGGAGGGGGCGTGGCGGTCATTTTTGCGGCTGCTTGTTGCGGTTAATTGTTGCAGTTGCATTTGCCTTGTCGTAGCCAGCGAAGCGTGTGGAATAAACAGGAAAACAGGGGCTTAACAAAGAGGAAGGGGTAAGAGCAGACTGAGGGGTATAAATGTGTGTGTGTGTGTGTGTGTGGCGGAACCAACAGGGTGTCAATAGAATAGTGGGTTATAAAACGAACGATCATATATAGATAGCAAACACTTTCTAGTGCAGAGAACAGGTGGAAAGCAACAGAGGAGACAGTAAAAGAGGAAGAGGCGAGAGGGAAATAGTGCTTGGGGGAAGGGTCAAATAACGCCAAACCACAAACTGACCATGAAAAGTACAATTGCTTCATATTTTATTAAATAAAACTTGTTTCAAATTATTTAAATTCATTAATATAGAGCTCAGGTAGTAATTCATATATTTATATATTTGTATATACAATTGATAGCTGTAAAAGTCAGGATTGGACATATGAGTAAATATTTTGTGATATCTCTTAGTAATCCATAATAAATACATAAGACTTTTAGTTATTTCTGAAGAAGTTTTCAAGTTTTCCCTAAAATACTCCAAATTTAATGCTAAACAGTTTTCAATCTCTCTGTCTGTCTTTCTCTCTATCTCTCTCTCGCTTAGTCTCAATTTCTATCTCTTTGTCGCACTCTCTCTCTTTCTTTCTCTCCTTCTTTTATTCTGTCTCCTTCTCCTTCTTACATACTCTCTCTCTCTCTCTTCTCTGTCATACTCTTAGTTTCTCCCATACTCTCAATCTCTCTCTATATTTCTCTTACTATGTCTGTTTCTCTCATGCTCTCTTTTTCTCTCTCTATCTCTCATTTTCTCTCTCTGCCTCTTATCTGCCTCTATCTTTCTCTCCGTCTCTCTATCACTCTCACCTTCTCTATCTCTCTATCACTCTCACTCTCTCTATCACTCTCTTTCTTTCTCTATCACTCTCACTCTCTCTATCACTCTCTTTCTTTCTCTCTCTCTCTCCCTCTATCAATCTCTCTATCATTCGCTCTCTCACTCACTTTCTCATACACCCTCTCTCTCGCTTTCAGTCTCTTTTTCTTTCTTTTCTTCTTCTCTACCACTCTACTATTTACAATAATATCGCTCTTTTTACTCTCTCATACACAACCTATTCTACATTCTCTCTCTCTCTCTCTTTCTTTCTCATACTCGCCCTTCCTCCTTCTCATACTCTCTCTCTCCTTCACATACTCACCTTCTCTCTTACTTACTTTCGCTCTCCCGAATATTCACTACTATTTTTTTCACACACTTTTTTCTCTCTCTCTCTCTCTATCTCTCTCTCGTACACCAGCTACATTCCACATTCCCTCTCTCTCACTCACTCTCTTTCTCTCATATTCTGTTCACCTCTCCCTTACATTATTTCACGTTTGCTTTGTGTGGCATTCTTAAACGTTTGTCCCCATTTAAATTGACACCCAGAACGAAGAATGAAGTGAATAATTGAATTAGTTTAAGCAAAATGATCTAAATTAAGTCGCATGATAAGACGGATAAACGTTTTCAATTCAAAAGTAAAAATATGGAAAAATACCAAAGAGAATCTGCTTTTATAATTCCTCGTTATTTATACTCTGGTCACAGCTCAGCTTACATACAAAAGGCAACATATTCGTCACAAATAAACCAATATACCCCTTTTGCACTTTACGAACAGGGTAGCCAACGAAATAACTTAGCAATCGATTGCGACGCGAATTGAAGGCTTAAGTGGAAGATCGGGACAAGCGTGTAAAGATCAAATCGAGTGCATTCAACTCTCAATTAGAGAAAGAGAGAGAGGGAGAGGGGAGAGAGAGCGCACAAGTGGAACAAATGGCAATTGGATATATTTAAATGATGGGACGCATCAATTTCTCTCAGTGCAGCGCATTCGCCTTTAATTGAAATTGAAGCTGTCTGCAGATTCTATTAGTTGATTTACGTTCTTGCTCAATCACACACAAAGGCACACACATACACACTGACACGCCCCCTTACCGCCCCCACTTGAAGTCGAGTCGCGTGTTTGTCTTCAGATAGCGTGAGGCAAACAAAAAATTTACATTTTTCGGCCGACTTCAATCAGAGGCATTCGACACGTTTTCCAATCAACCCAAATGTATACCGATCCCCAAAGATACCCGAGAACTCACACAGTTACGTGTATATCAAGTTTCTACTATATATAGTATAGATATAGATAGACAACACCGTTTGTAGATACACACAACTCATGTTATTTAAACGACCTTCAGCAAACTAGATCTATGTGGGTGGACGAGGCTAGAGGAATGGGGGTAAAGGTATAGAAGTATTGCCTGGAATTTGAAGGGTTTTGCTATATAGCTAGAGATAGATCAACGAATATACAAAAAAATTATATCCAAAGACTAGGTCTATGTGGGTGGAGGAAGCTTAAGGAATTGGACTAAAGGTATAGAAGAATAATCTGGAATTATAGCTATAGATAGATCAACGAATATACAAAAAACATATATCCAAACTCTAGGTCTATGTGAAGGAGTAGGCTAGGGGGGTGGCTAAATATAGAAGGGGGCTAAAAGGTATAGAAGAATAATCTGGAAAATGGAGGGAGGCTTAACTTTATAAAGGGTTTGCTATATACATAGCTATAGAATAGATCAACTTATATCCAAAAGAAGTTTGAATGGAAGTACAACTTCTACTTTCCGATTCCATTAATGGATCTTTTATATATATTGAGCTCATCTACTGTTAAATCTTATTTCTATATATCAGAGCTCATATGCTATTTATTCAGTATTCCATATGTCATCAATATATCTTTTAATATTTATAATAGATCTCTCTTCAAACAAAATGTAATTGTGATCCTCATTGAATGGGACACTTATTTAGATTTTTAGATAAGAGGCAGTGTATATAGTATATATACCTCTCAATATATATATATAGTGCGCAGCGTAATTTGAAAAAAAAATTAGCTTTAAGTTAAATATAGAACATTCTATACATAACATAATGAAAATATCTGTAAATGAATCATTTTCTATCAAATGTTATTGGAAATAAAATTTAAATTTGAATCGTATTTCAAATTCCTGTAGAATATATTCTCTATATATGATCATTAATGTATTTTTCATAAGCAATGTTTAGATAAGCTTTTACTCCTTAATAAGATTTGATTTGAAATAAAAATATTATCATAAATGTATAACAGTCTAGCTTAAGATTCAATCCTAAGTTTTCAGCCCAAGTAGATACATATTTTAGTTTAACTAACTATTATACTAATATTTTCTGTTATACATATGCTACATCTATCATAAAAAACCCGCTTCTTTTATGATAATCTACCTATATTATTTATTATATATATCATTATTATTAAGACATTAAAAGGTCTCTTTCTTTCTCTCTCTCTCTCTCTATCTGTATCGCTATCTCTAACACATTTCATTCACTCACGCTGTGCTTTCCCCTAGATATTTATATTTGATATATGTTATTATATTTACCTTTTCAACAATTTTTTAAACATCTTTCCAATTTGTCTATTTACAGTTACATAATATTGATATGCATCGCTTGCTTTGCCTGATTAACAGAAACAACAACAATAAACGAAAGACGAAGAAACAACAATACGAACCATAAATTAAACGGAGAACCGTTATCAACGCGACGTTTTGCAACACTGTCCAGCAGTTGGCAGTTATTTCTGTATTTTTTTTTTTTTTGAATACTCGCTTCATCTGAAGCTTCGTTCCTCTAGAAATTCTACACTCTACAGACTCTACAGAATTGAAACTGTGCCAAAATGTATAAGCTATTGGGTAGCCTGAAGAGCTACCTCAAATGGCAGGACATCCAGACGGACAATGCGGTCTTTCGTCTCCACAACTCGTTCACAACGGTACTTTTGCTCACCTGCAGCCTGATCATCACGGCGACCCAATATGTCGGCCAGCCGATCAGCTGCATCGTCAATGGCATACCGCCGCATGTGGTCAACACCTTTTGCTGGATTCACAGCACGTTCACCATGCCCGATGCGTTCAATCGACAGGTGAGAAGTCTACACAACTCTACACTAATCTAAGAGCCAAGAAAAGTGATCTACAACGCATATTTGTTGCATAAACAAAGTACACTAAATGTTTTTTTGCAACTCTACAAAGTCTATGCAAACTCTACACTTTACAAAAAGTCTCCAATGTTGATTTGAAGTTTTTTTTTATTATATTATATATAATGGTCTATAACGTTACATAAATCTATATGTTTTCCAAATATAAAATGTCTACACAAGTCTCCACAAAAATTTTTCGCCTAGTAAAACAATAACAAACGCTATGTATATGTTAATATAGTAGAGCTTAGCTTAGATTATTGGACCTTACCCCTAAGCAACTCTACAAAGTCTACGCAAGTTTCCAAACGAATTATTTACTTGCATTACTTCATTTCATACTTCATTTATAAAGAAGCCCTAATAAATGTAACAGCCTTAATAGTTTTTTGCTTTGCTTACCTATGAATCAACCTACAAAATCTGCAGAAGTCTCCAACAGCACTTTTCTATATACATTATTGAATTTAATATGACAGACAGCAGCAAATGTTATTACATGATTGAAAAAAATATTTTTCAAGTATAAAAATGCAGTTTTCTATTTTTTACGATGAATTTAGTAAGTTAGATAGCAGCAAACGTAAGAAAATGCTGGAAAAAACATTTTTACTAAGTCTACACAAGTCTCCAAAAGTCGTTATAATCTTTTGCAAAGAATTTTATATAAGAAAAAAGAACATTCTTACAAAGTCTGCAGAATTCTCCAAATACAGTAAGTACTCCTTTTAAGTCACGCAACACACAATCCAAAGGATGCCCAAAATACAACTTCTCAGAATTTGCTGCCTTTTCTGCTTCATTGGAGCCTTGTCTTGCCTTGTCTTGTTTTCATTATTTCTTGCCTCTTCTCCACATCCTTATGTAGGCTGATCACGTTCATCGTTGTCTCATTCGCATGATGTGTAATACATGCTGTAGGCCCGTTTATGGATGCCTCGCATAAATATGTGCATATTTATATGCTCCGGCTATAAAGCAATTATAAACTGGGCGTTCGCTTCGAGTGATCCAAAAAAAAAAACCGATTAACAGCGACACAAAAATTGAATATCCCGCGGGCAGCCTTCTACTTATATGTATGAGCATATATCTCATATTTCAACAGGGGCAACGTTTCGTGATTTCGTGGAACCTTCAGCGCAGACAAACAGCATGTCCTTATACTTCAGGTAGAGTACAGACAAATTATCAAGCAGTTTGTCAATTAAAGAAACAGGAAGTTACAAATGGAACCCATTAGGGATATATACATAGAGCTGCTTTAGAGTTACTATCTCTTAAAGAAACCTAAATAATCTTATTTACCTACTTTTCTATTTCACAAGATAATGTTCTCGCTCTTTTGTGTTATATTGATGACTGTTATACTAGGTAACAATAGAAGTTTTTTCTGAAAAGAACTAAAATGTTATATGTAATAAAACACATATGATATGTCAGCAATATATCATATACACTCTAGTTCTATATATAATTTACCTTTATTTTTTGAGCTTACAACTGTTATACTGCTAACTATTACTGGTATACAAAGTAAGGCTAAAAGCTTACATAGTAAATTTATTATATCTGAACAATATATAACAGATGATTTACTATATAAATCCTTGAGGTTGATTATTTTGAATTCACAACTGTTATACTGTTTGCTGTTATGCCGTGACTTAACTTAGTTTGCGCTATAAAAACAATTTTTTTAAAAAGTTTAAGATTTAGAATCTATATTCTAATTATGAAGTCTATTCACTATTTAAAACTGTTATACTGCTTTCTGTTATAATCTTAGTATTATATTATGGCTCAACAGAGACTAGATAATATATATATATATATATGTATATAACTGTCTACTACCAGTAGTCAAAACTGTTATACTTATAGTATTACGCATTATAACAGAAAGAAGTATAACAGTTTTGACTACTGCTAGTATACTTCTTTCTGTTATAATGCGTAATACTATGCAAGGCTTCAACAGAGACTATATACAATAAATATATATATATTTATATTGATTATTTTGAATTCACAACTGTTATACGGTTTGCTGTTATACCATGATTTAACTATGTTTGCGTTATAAAAACAATTTTTTCACTGAAAAGTTTCTGATTTAGAATTAATATTCTAATTATGAACTGTTTAAACGCACTTTTCAAAACTGTTATACAGTTTGCTGTTTGATGATTTAACTTAATTTGCGCTTTAACAACAATTTTTTTATTGTAAAGTTTCTGATTTAGAATCAATATTCTAACTATGAACTTCAAAACTGTTATACTAATTTCTGTTATAATGCATACTATAATGTTAGGCTTCAACAGATTCTTCCTCAAATAATTCATAGTGTTTAACTGTCTATATACTATATATATGGATAAATAGATATATATATATAATTTATATATACTTTCTAGACATCTCTATATAACTCTTTATCAATGTTCTGTTTCAGGTCGGTCGCGAGGTGGCACATCCTGGCGTTGCCAACGATTTCAATGACAAGGATGCCAGGAAATACTACACCTACTATCAATGGGTGTGCTTTGTGCTCTTCTTTCAGGTAAGCTCGAAAACTATTCAAGATCTGCTGCTAATTGGTATGCTCGCGCAATTGTATGCCTATGAGGTAGCTCTCCCTCCCCCACCAACTCAAACCCCCCTCTCGAACCTAAACCAAAGGGTATTTAAAGTAGAGACGTCTCACGTTTCTGTTTGACGTTGGTTTTCGTGCTCGTGGTCTCAATTGCGGCGCAGATGCGAACGCACATACATTAACACACACACACACACACACACACACACACACACACACACACACACACACACACACACACACATACAGTCACTCACACGCACTACAAGCTGTACTTCAACGAAGCTTAATTGAATGCGTGCGTTGGCTTTGGTCCAGAGAAGGGGGGCTATTGGAGGTGTGTGTGTGTAAGAGAGAGAGAGAGAGAGAGGAGAGTGGGATAGAGATAGAGAAGGAGAGAGGTAGAGGGGCTACGGCTAATGCTAGCCGTTGACTGCTGTTTTAGGGGGAGGGTTCATTGTATTGCCAAGCACGCGCAATCAAGCATGATTGCGCGCCTGTTGCGCAACACGCACACAATCAACAACAACAACAAAAACAGTTGCCAAACACCAAAGACGACAGCAAATACTTGTGAAATACCAGATACTGGATTCCAATGGATTAATGACTTGCTAAGTGCCAACAACAACAACAACAACAACAACAAAAACAAAAACCATAAAAAACGCATCTCAAAAAACTAGATTCAAGTTTTTTTTTTTCTCAATTCTCAATTCTAAATCCAAAAGTCAAAAAGCAAAAGTTCTAGGCTAATGTATGCGTGCAGCTTACCAATCATTTATTTAGCTGACAAGTACAGTAAAAACTGCCTACAATGGACAATGCAAAAATGTATTGCTTTTCTTAAGTTTTTCCAAGAAGCTTAAAGCTCTTCACTTTGTATAAAGTGAAATGTAGTTGAATACTGAAGCTGAATATAAAACAGTAAAAACTGCCTACAACGGACAATGAAACAATTAGCTGTCATTTCTAGAGCACCAAAAGCTTTTGGATTCAGCTTAAAGCTGACTTGCTACAGTAAAAATCTAAAATAAACTATTTTATGTAAGAAACTGTTTAAAATGCAAATGTAGAATTATTCTAGATGTCAAATCATGAAGATACTGCTTTAAATCATTGAAATCGGTTCTGTTTTGACAGAGCTATGTAAATTTAAAATAGAAGACTGATTTTTGACAAGAAATTCGCTCAAAGAGTTTAAAACTTGTTTTTTTTTGTACTTATTTTGATATTTAAAAGTTAAAAAAAACTCAAATTACAAATTTTAAAATTTAAAAAAAAAAATTTGGAAAATAAGTAAGGGGGGAGTACATGTATTTCTCGAAACATTTTTATTTGAGAAACTTTGTGAAATTTAAATGCAGATATATAGATATTGCTTTAGATCATAAAAATCCGTTCATTTTTGGCAGGGTTATAAATGTAAATTTAAAGTAGAGGACCTTAAACTCTGGCAGTTTTACAAGTCAATATTTTTGTGATTTTTGACATGAATTTCGGTAAAAATATAGAATCCCTTAAAAGCACTTTTAAAATACTAATTTTGACATATAGAATTGATTTAAAGTAAAATATCAGCTTTAAAAATGTAGAAAAAAAAATTTATATGATTTTTTTCGAAAAATTTTTATTTGAGTAACTTAGTAAAATAAAAATGCAGAATTATTCTAGATGTCAAATCACGAAGATATTGATTTCGATAATGAAAATCGGTTCAGTTTTTGGCAGAGTTATAAATGTAAATTTAAAGTAGAAGACCTTGACAACTTTACAAGTCAAAATTTTTCTAATTTTCCACATAAAGTTCGGTAAAAATATAGAATCCCTTTAACACACTCTTAAGATACTAATTATGACATTTTAAATTAATTTAGCGTAAAATATCAAAAATTTCAATTTTGAAAAAATGTTGAAAAAAATTGCTAAAAAACTAGGGGGGGGGGGTACATGACATTTAGAAACTTAAAATAATTAAAAGCCACAATTTTTCTAGGTGTCAAATCATGAAGACATTGCTTTGGATCATAAAAATCGGTTCAGTTTGGACAAAGTTATGAAAGTAAAAAAAAAAGTTTCTTTTTTTTCTCTTTCTCCTTTCAGCTCTCAAAGAGATTATGTAGCTTGATGCAATTCGTTTTTGAAGCAGCATACTTAAACTTTTATATGTATTCAATATTTATAAAGAAAAAGCATAGCTATAGCTATACCTTTGCCTATAGCTATGCCTATACCTACAGTTATCATGATTTTAGTAAATATTTTGTATTAAAATTAATATTATATATGTTTATATTTTGTTTTTTTTTTATGGATAGGCCATGGCCTGCTATACTCCGAAGTTTTTGTGGAACAAATTCGAGGGCGGACTGATGCGCATGATTGTCATGGGCTTGAACATCACGATCTGCACGAGCGAGGAGAAGGAGGCCAAGCGCGATGCCCTGCTCGACTATCTCATCAAGCACGTGAAGGTGAATAAACCTATTTGATATCTAAATAAATGATCTATATATATATATATATATATATTTATATTGTAGCGCCATAAACTATATGCCATACGCTATTGGGCGTGCGAGGTGCTCTGCTTCATCAATATTGTCGTTCAGATGTATTTGATGAATCGCTTCTTTGACGGCGAGTTCTTGTCGTATGGCACTAATATAATGGGATTATCGGATGTACCGCAGGAACAGCGTATGGATCCCATGGTTTATGTCTTTCCACGCGTCACCAAATGCATTTTCCATAAATATGGTGCGGGCGGATCACTGCAAACGCACGATTCCCTATGCATACTGCCATTGAACATTGTGAATGAGAAGACCTATGTGTTCATTTGGTTCTGGTATTGGATATTGCTCGTACTGCTCCTGGGATTAATGATGTTCCGGTACATAGCAATATATATAAAGTTAATATTAGTTGGAATGACTGTTAGCTATTCCTTTAGTGGATATAATTATGTAAGGTCACATTTCTGTTTTAGATCCTGTTAAAGTTCATGTTAAGTAGACAGGCAGTTAGGTGCAGGTTAGGCAAACAGTAAGATACTCTTTTGGAATATACATATACATAAATGTATTTATATGTTTTCTCTTAATTTTGACAGTCCGTTAAATTCTGCCTCACTAGATCTATATATATAAATAGATAAGTCTTCAGCTACACTTTCGTTCTAGTCCCTGTTAAAGCTCATGTTAAGTAGACAGGCAGTTAGGTGCAGGTTAGGCTGACAGTAAGATACTCTTTTGGAATATACATAAATGTTAGCTAAACAGGCAGTTATATACTAAAACATTCCAGTGTTAACTCTAAACTAGGTTTATGTTAAATGTATTATAAGTTTTCTCTTAATTTTGTATATTTTGACAGTTCGTTAAATTCTGCCTCACTATATCTATATATATAAATAGATAAGTCTTCAGCTACAATTTCATTCTAGTTGCTGTTAAAGTTCATGTTAGCTAGACAGCCAGTTACATACCAAAACATTCTACTGTTATTTCTAAACTAAGTTTATGTTAGGCAGTTCAACTCTGTTAATTACCACTGTTAACTCGTTTAGCGTAATGTTAAGTCTGCGTGGCTGGCAATGTCTGGCAACGCTGTTTCGTTAAGTTTGCTTAACATGGCACTGTTGAGCGCCTGCTGTTAACTAACAGCGCGCTGTACTTTGCGCTGTTAGCGGTTTTTCAAATTGTTAACTGACTGTTAAATGTTAGAAAATTAGTTAACAGCTAGATAAACTGCCTGTCAAATGTTTTTGAGCTTTTACGCTTTTTAAATGAAAGAATATTTGTCTAAATTTTTAACAGAAATCTTAGGAAACTTTAACTGAAACCGTTTACTTCATGCTGTTCCATTTATTAACTATATATTTTAATATATATTTACAGTGCATGCATTATCTTCATGCCCAAGTTCCGGCCGCGTCTGTTGAATGCGCGCAATCGCATGATACCTATGGAAATTTGTCGCTCGCTCTCACGCCGTTTGGATATTGGAGATTGGTGGCTTATATATATGCTCGGTCGCAATCTGGATCCGGTTATATATAAGGAGGTGATGGGCGAGTTTGCCAAACAAGTGGAGCCAGCGAAGCACGATCGAGCCAAGTAAACGAACGTGCACAAGCGAGACGGAGACAGATAGACAGCGAGAACGAGAGAGAGAGAGAGAGAGAGAGAGATATACCCTCTGGATTATATTCATAATTATTATTATTTAGCACAAATCAAGACAATTAGTTGAAGAAAATCAAGAAGCAAGAAAATGACAATCTATTCAAACTTTTCCACCCACTCAAGAAGAAAAACAAAACTCTTAATCAATGATCACAACTCGAATTATGGAAAACTGTTCAAACATCTTAACAGTTTTTCTTTTCTTCTTTGAACCAATTTTTCCGCCTAAAAGAAAACATATTTTTTTTTATTACTTTATAGATTTAATTTTAATATTTAGCATATAAGAAACAAAAACAAGAGTTACGGCCCAAGAAATTCTAAAAAAAGGTATATATATAAAATATATATATATATATATTTTTATGCATATATATAGATCTATATAGTATATATTTGATTCTTATGAAATTAAGCGCAACTTGCAACTGCCAAGCAAAAACCAACAACAACTAGAGGGATGGGCTAACTTCGGCCATGCCGAAGTTTGGTAATACCCTTGCAACTGCAAAGGATATAGATATAGTTTTCTCTGATTTGCCACGCCCCCAACAAGCGGATATATATAATTTTTGGTCAGTAAATTGAGCAGGGCAACAGTAACCTTTATATCTAATTTTGAAGCTCTACCTATAAGACTTTGCAAGATATAGTTTTCTCCGATTTGCCACGCCCCCAAGAGGCGGATATATAAATTTTTCATTATTTTGTCGAAACGGTCAAGCCTAATGTCTGCGTCAATTTTTGGAACTCTAGGTGTAAAATTGTAAAAGAAATAGTTTTTTCCGATTTGCCACGCCCCCAAAAGGCGTAGATATATATTCTATATCTTTTTGTATTTGGGTGCAACTCAGGAGTATATATTCCAAACTTCAAGTCTCTGACTTTAATACACTAAAACTACTAAAACATTTCTTAAAACCGATCTGTCCTATGGGAGCTATAGGATATAGTCATCCGATCTGGATGATTCCGAGATATAGTCTCGGAGGAGATTGCGTTGATCCAGACAGACGGACAGACGGACATGGCTATATCAACTCAGCTCGTCTTGCTGATCAAGAATATATATACCTTATATGGTCGGAGATGCTTCCTTCTCTGCGTTGCAAACTCCTGACCAAAATTAATATACCCTTTTTGCAAGGGTATAACAACAACAACAACAATAGCAACGCTTTATAATACAACAAATAAATATTGCTTTTGAGTCTTTCATAATAGAGCCGATCGTACGATCATAATACTATATAAAATACCGAAGTGTTTTGCTGGCAACTTTTGCTTATCAAACGAGCTATAAAAAAAATTAAATGTTAAGTTTTTTGTGTAGTTTTAGGCAAAAATTGCAAGATTTTTTATAAAACTGAACTATATACATATATATATACATATATATATATATATATATATATATATATATATAATACGTATGAAATAAAATAAATAACTGGCGAAAATCAAGTTGTTTTCTTATCATACACATTGCTGCTATTAAAACCAAGCTCAAACACTATAATTTATCATATTTAATTATTTTTAAAAAAGTTAGGTTAGTTTTCCTTAAAATTTAAATTTTAACACCTTTCTTTTATACCCAAAGTACTTAAGCAATCTTCACTAGAAACCTAATAAGATTCTACTGCATTTAAATGCAATTCAATAATAACTTATTCATTGTAAAATTTTATATAAAAAAATTTCTTAAAAAAATTATTTTTTAATTTTCCAATTGCTTTACTTTACGAGCCAGTTTCGTTAAGTTTGTTTGTGCTCACTCAACGAAACGTCGTCAACTGAGTAACGTTAGCGGGCATGAACGCGTGCAACGCCAAATGCGCAATGTTAGTTCCAAAATGAGTAACGTGAACGCATGAATGCGCAACGTAAGGCCATACTGCGTAAGGCACTAAACTAATGCAGTAAATTGTTGCAAAACTCAATTAAAATAAAACCAAAACGAAATAGAATAAGTGATAAAAATGTGATGTCAAGTGTAAGTGTAAATGCGTGTCCTAAGGCATATGAAAAAATTATAAAAAACAACGAAATCGAAATAATGTTTTGTTAAAATCGCGCGTGCGAGTGTAGGTGTACGTCTGCGTACGTGTGTGTGTGAGTGAGTGAGTGCGGAGCAGCTAAAAAACGCAGCGAAAATCTACTGCACAGAGCCAAAATAAACGCGCAAAAGCTAGGCGAAAAATATAAACATAACACGAATGTGTGTGTGTGTGAGTGGGAGGGCGCGAAAGGAGGTGCTATTATAGTTATAGCCATACATACTTATATGTAAACACAGCACCGTAATTTTGATTTCTCTTTTGTTTTTATATTGTGTTAATTTGAGCCCTTGCCTGAGAGTTTGCATGCGTGTGTGTAAGTGTGCGTGTGTGCATGGAATTTAGCGACGCCTGCTGGCACAAAATTCAACCCCCAATGCCCCCACCCCTGGTAAACGGGCGCAGTAACACAACAACAACAATAGAAGCATCACACCACCAACACAAAACGCCAACCACCACCCCCTGACGACAACCACGCTGAAAATTGACTCTCGGTCGAACGAAGGTGATGTTGTTATAGTTGTTGTTGTTGTTGTTGTTGGGGTGCTAAGCTAAAATAACAAGCAGCAGCAGCGCCGTAATTCAAAAACTGTCGAAATAAAACGGCTCTGCGCTCCACTCTTGACTTTCCGTTCTTTCTCTCTCTCTCTCATTCTCCATCTCTCTGCTCGTCACTCTGATGCGCATTATATTGCCCACTCGTTCTCACTCTCTTGTGACGCTTATTATGCCGCAGCCAAAAGTTGAGCTCCAAGCGCCCTGTCCTTTATAATTGGGTGTACGCTGTGTATGAGAGTGTGTGTGTGTGTGAGTGAATGTGGGTGCGAGTGTGAGAGCAAAGGCGAAATGTAAGCCAAAAACGAAGAGGCGCAAAGGCGATGACAAGCAAAGCAAGTGATTTCGATTGCTGTTAAGCAATTTCGATTGCTGTTTCCCTTGAATTTGAATTTTGGCAACAATTTTATTTCTTGTTTAATTTTACAAAATGAATTTTTGATTACTGTGTAAAATTAGTTTGTTGCTCAAAATTTTGCGAGGATTGCGCGCTGCGCAACACCGGCCGGCAGCCGTTTGGCAACACTGTCCGTTTTTGTTTGCCGCCTATGTGTGTGCAACCCTGTGTGCCGCACACACGAATCTGAGTGTGAAAGCGTGTGGTCGAAAAATTAAGAACAGCAACAAAAAACGTAAGATCCAAAACGGCTCTCTTTGTATGAGTAGCAGCAGCGGTAAAAAAAAAAATGCTCGCGGGGGAGCAAAGCAAATTGACAGCAGTAGCAGCAGCAGAGCAGCGCAGCCGCTAATCTTTTGCCGTCGCGTCGCGTCGCAAAAGCAAACGTAAAATCACGCAGAGCCAATAAAAGCAAAAATAAAAAATAAAAAAAATTTCCATACCCAAAAATAACCAAAAAATTTTCAAGTTTGACGTTTTTATGGTGTGTGAAAAACGACACGGGAACAAGGAATAGGCCACAAAATTGAAAGCAAAGCTAAAGAATAAGGTAGAAGAAGAAGCAGCCGCAGCAGCAATTGTAGCAGCGAAAAGCGTGCAAAGGCGAAAGGAAAAAGGTCAAAATGTGTGTGTGTGAAAGATAGAAGAAGAATCATGGAATCAATGAAAATGGAGCAAATGTGAAAAACTTGTGGAAAAGCTAAAATTAATTTTTTGTTTTTGTTCACGCGCGCGTATTTGCATTTGTATGCGTGCGTGCGTCCGAGTGTGTGTGTGCCAGTCAGCCAGCGTGGGTGAGAGTGAGAGGCAAGAGTGCGAGTGCGAGTGAGGCAGGCAAACAGGCAGGAAGGGAGCAAAAATATTTTGTAAAACGCATTTATTTATTAAATATACATAAATGCAAAAAGTGAATTTATATAGATGTATAAATATTTATATATGTATGCATGCATGTGAATATTTTGAATAACTGCACGAAATAGAAGAGACTGCGAAGCAGCTGCAAAAGCAATTGATGAACAGCAATTCGAAAAGGAAATCAATAATAATAACAATAACAATAAACGCTCTAAAGTGTCCTCCTCTTCTTCTTCTACTTATAGTTGTTGCTGGTGTTGTTGGAACGTATGCAATGTGTTGTTTTTTTTTTTGTTTTTTAAATCAAAGTAAAACAACAGAGAACTAAAAATAAAAAAAAAATCCAAAAAAAAAATTTCGGCCTAAGCAAAGAAAGGAAAGAATTAATAAAATGTGGAAAATCAACGAATGCGCCGTAGCAGCAGCCGCCGCAGCAGCCGTAGAAGAAGCGCCACACAGCGTCGCATTCGCAGTCGACGTCGCAGCAGCAGCCGCCGCCAACGCGTGGAAAGCAGCAAAAAGCAACGCATGACCGAACGACGCGGCGACGTTCAAAAAAGCAAAGCGAAACAATTGCTTCAAACTAAAAGAAGAGTGCAACAAAAGAGAGAAAACACACAAAAAAAAAACAAAAACAAACACAAACACACACACACTAAAATAATAACAATAACAAAACCAAAAGCAACAAGGGCGATAGCATAGAATAGCCGTAAAAGTAGAAAAACAAAACGAAGAATTACCAAGCAAGTAACGTGCAATAACTAAAACAAAAAAAAAAAAAAAACGCACACGAAAAGCGAAACACAAATTCAACGGAAAAGGAGCGGGCGAGAGCGAGAGGGCGAGCTATAGCAGAACTTTAAGAAGGAACTGTTCAAGAAATACCTAAAAGGAACGGAAAAGAACTGTAAAACAACAGCAACCGAGCTTTCAGTGTTGTTGTTGTTGGTGGTGTTTGTGCTGTTGTTGTTGTTGTTGTTGCCATGGCCAGCAGCAGCAGCAGCAGCGCAACAAATGCAGCCAGCAGCAACGCAACTGCGCTGCCTTCACTCTTTGCCGGCAGCAGCAATAATAATAACAACAGCAGCAGCATCAGCAGCGCTGCCGCCGTCAACGTCGCGGCCAAAGATATGGACGGACTGATTGCCATCAATGATAGCGCATTATCGCAACAAATCGAATTTATACTACAAGATGCTCCCATGGAGCAGGATGACGAGCAACAGCTGCAGCTGCAGCAGCAGCTCAATATGGCAGCAGCAGCAGCAGCGACGGCGGCAGCAGCAGCGGCGGCGTCAGCAGCAGCAGCAGCAGCTGCGTCCAAGCTCGACAACCACCCACCGACAACAACAAATGCAACAATAACGACAACAACAACAAACAGCGCTTCCGCCTACATCAACCATAACAGCAGCAGCAACAACAACAATAACAATCATATAAATAGCCACAACAACAACAACAACAGTTTGAGTGTTGAGGAGCATCAGCAACTGTTGCTACAGCAACATCGCGCACAACAGCAGCAACAACAACAACAACATCATCTACTGAATGGCCGCCGCATCATCATTCAATCGACGGGCAGCGGCGCCGGCTCCGTGCTGGCTGCCAGCGACATCAAGGAGGAGCAACAGGAGCTGGAGGATGAGCCCGAGGAAGAGGAGGAGGAGGAAGAGGAAGATCCGGAGCTCAACGATGAGAATCTGCAGGACATCGAAGAAGAGGCGCAGGCAGCCGAAGCTGATGAGGAGCCCGAAACGGCGGCGCATTTGCAACATCATCATCATCACCATCATCATCATAATCACCAGCAACAGCAGCAACAGCAACATCATCTTCAGCAGCAGCAACATCATCATCACCAGCAACAGCAACAGCTACAACAGCAGCAACAACATCTGCAAACACAGGTCAAACTGGAGCTGGACGATCTGCCCGACGAAGATGAGGAGGAGGAGGACGAGGATGAGCATATGCAGCAACAGCAGCAGCAGCAGCCAGCGCAGCAGCAGCAGCAACAAATTGAGGTATATAAAACAACTTGGTCAGGTTAACCTACTTTAATTACTATAACTACTTGAGTAATTACACTAAGAATTGTTTAAATACTCCTTGAAATTAATGCAGTAATTAGAATAATTGTTTATAAACAAAATTGATTATCATGAATCAATTATAAATTTAAAAAAATATTTATAACCCCTGAAGTAATTAGAAGGCAATAGAGAGTAATTGAATATATATATTACTTTTATTTTTAATTCCTTGAGTAATTACAAATAAGTAGATTATCTTTATAAAAGAATTTATTCTGATTGATTGCCAATTAGGAAGTAATTATAAATGTAATGAAAGATTTATAATTACTTGAGTAAATGTTTTCAAATAGAGATGGATTAACTGATAAGAGTGATCTAGGATTAAATTGCTTCTATTCTTAATTCCTTGAGTAATTATATTTAAGTAGAGTATCTATATGACTGTCTGATTGATTGATTGACTGTTGTTCAGAAATTAATATACTTTTGCTTACAATTATTTAAGTAATAATTAGAATAGAGTAAACTATATAAAGTATAAGAGGCTGATTGATGGATGATTCAAGTACAGCCTAATGTGTTAAAGCCAGGCAGTAGAAAGCCAATTTCTGGGAACTAATATCTCTCTCTATAGACTTTCAAATATTATCAACAGCTTTTCATCAAGTAATTATATATTATATTTTGGTAATTCACGTAATGCAATCGATGAAAATATTATGACAGCTTTTGGAATACGATCAATTGAGTTAATAATATTGGTAAATAATGGAAAATAACATTAAATTCAAGCTCAGTGTAATTTAAATGAAACGATTATGTCTACTTCAGTAATTAAAATACACAGTTTTTTCTTAATTAATAGAGAATATATTTGTGTCAATTAAGGAGTTATATGTTGAAAGTTGTTATCCAATATCTCATTGAATTTGAATATATTTTACTACTCTTTTTCAATTACTCAAGTACCCATCACGAATAGATAACAAAGTAGTTAAAAGTAATTAGAAATAGTGGTTTAATAGACTCAATTAATATAAAAAAAATTCAAAGATTTAAAATTTACTCAAGTAATTGTTATAGTGAATAATTACAAGTAATTTAAAAGTAATTAAGCTACTTTTTAGAATTATGTACCGCAATCAAGTAACTAAATACTCAAAAATTATTGGATAAAAGTATTTAATTGAATTAATACAGTAGCTAAAAGTAATTAGCTTTCTCAATTATTTCACTAGTTAAAAGTAATTAGCTTAAGTTAAAGTATTAATCAAGTAATTGAACTTATCCTCCTAAACACTCAAAAAAAAAAAAACTAAGAATGTCAGCTGTTTCCCAATTACTCGAGTAGTTAAAGTAGTTAAAAGTAATTAGCTTAAGTTAAAGTATTAATCAAGGAATTGATCCTATACTAAACACTCAAAAGTACTAAGAATGTCAGCTGTTTCCTAATTACTCGAGTAGTTAAAGTAGTTAAAAGTAATTAGCTTAAGTTAAAGTATTAATCAAGGAATTGATCCTATGCTAAACACTCAAAAGTGTTAAGAATGTCAGCTGTTTCCCAATTACTCGAGTAGTTATAGTAGTTAAAAGTAATTAGTCTAAGTTTAAGTAATTGAATTGTTTGTTAATCGACAAATATATGTTTATGTATTTCCTCAACAGTCACTGCAACAACAATTGGAGTACTCAACAGCGGCCCAGCAGCTGGTGTTGCCGGCGGGCAGCATTGTGAGCACCACGACGCGCGCTTTGGCGGTGCCCGTGTCGGAGGCGGCGTTGGTGCAGCTGCAGCGTCGCCCCGTCTACATCAGCAATGCGACAATGAGCAGCTTGACGGGCGCCACCTATGTGCGGATGCCCGCTGCGGCTGTTATCAGTCGCAGTCCGATGACGGTGCTGAATGTGGTGCAGCAGACGGGCGGACCCACCGCACAGCTCATACTGCAAGCGGCGACAGCGGCGCAGGCAACAACTGCAGCAGCAACGACGCAGTCGCCGCAGCCAGCGCCAAATGTTGCAGCTGCTGCAGCATCGCCTACGCCCACCAACGAGCAACAGTTGGCAGCGCTGGCACTCGCACAGCAACAGCAACAACAACAGCAGCAGCAGCAACAACAACAGCAGCAGCAGCAGCAACATCATCAGTCCATTAAGCCAGCGCCTGCCACAAGCAATGTGGCAACATCGACGACCAGTTATCAGTGCATGGAATGTGTGGAAAAGTTCGATTCGAAGGAGCTCTTCGATATACATCGCAGCGGGCACGCCAACAACATGAAGTGCGCCATCTGCAACATGGTCCTGAAATCGCTGAAGAACTATGAGAAACATTGCCTACGCTGCAAGCCCTACGAGTGTCAAATTTGTGGGCGTGTCGTACGCTTTCGTCCCAATTTCATAAAGCATATGCGCGTGCATACGGGCCAGCAGTCGGAGCGGCACAAATACAAATGCGAGGTCTGTCACAAGGAGTTCATGAGCTTCGAATACTTTAAGGTCCACAAGAAGATCCACAATGAGAATGTGAATCTCACCTGCGAGATCTGTGGCAAGGTGTTTAGCGCCCTTGCCTCGCTGCGCGGCCACTCGAAACTCCATTCGGGCGTCAAGCTGCACAAGTGAGTTGCAACAATTTTAACTGAATTAAGAAGACATTATATTAATCTCTCTCTCTCTCTCTCTCTCCTCTTGCAGATGCGATGTGTGTGGCAAGGGCTTTGGTCAGCGATACAATTTGAAAATTCATGCTCGAACGCATACGGGCGATTTTCCGTTCGAGTGCAAAGTTTGCAAAAAGAAGCTGCATACGCAGTCGTCGCTGCAGACGCATATGCAGGTGCATTTGCGTGATCAGCCCAAAGGCAGCGCTGCCAGCAGTAGCAGCAGCAGCAACAGCAGCACCACCACCAACACCAACACCACCACCACCACCAACAACAATAACAATAACAATGCTGTGACAGCAGCAACAGCCAATGTTAAATTGGAACCAGAACTGGAACAGGCCAGCAGCAGTCTGCAACAGCAGCAGCAGCAGCAGCAACAACAGCAGCAGCAGCAGCATCTTCTGCAGCAGCAGCAACAGCACGATATGGAAATGGACGAACAGTCGGGCCTGAGCGATGAGGAGACGGAAAGCGCTATCCATAATTTGACCAATAATCGTTTAACCACCGGCGAGGACTCCTCGAATGAGTCCTCATCGAATGCCTCGCTACAGCTACAGCAACACTCCTCAGCCAGCTCAACGCACTCGCAGCATCAGCAATATATTGTAGCAACGCCCACGCGCACCATTGTCATCAAGAACTATATGCAACAGCAACAGCAACAGCAGCAGCAACAGCAGTCGGATAATCCAACTGGCAATGGCAACTGCTCGAGCGTGCTGCACACACAGGTCATACAGAGTGGTGCGGGCACCAGCAACGGCCACCACATCCTCAATGCGGCCACCAGCAATGCCAGCAGCAGCAGCAGCAGCAACAACAGCCACACGAACGGCAGTGGCAACAACAGCAGCAACAGCAACAACATTAGCAGCAGCGGCAGCAACAGCAACAATGTTGCAACAGCAGCCGCTGCCAGCAATTTGGCTCAGCAACTGTTGCGCAAAACGCCGATCATTCATTCGACGGGCACGCTCAGCTCGGCGCTGGCCAGTGTGGTGCAGCAAACGGGTGGTAAGTAACGAGTGGCGAGTTAATAGAAGTAACGAGTCTATGAAATTGAGAGCATTATGCGAAGATCTTAATGGGATATGAACTCTTAGCTTGAATGAGTCAAGTGGCGAGTAAAGTTGAACGAGTAGCGAGTAGACAGATGGCGAGTTACTGGAATATGAACTGTAAACTTGCAAGAGGCAAAGCAGTCAAAAGTAACGAGTAGCAAAGAGTGAGGAGTAAAGTAGAATGTGTAGCGAGTAGACAGATGCCGGCGAGTCTATGAAATTGGAATATGAACACTGAATTTAAATGAGGCTAAGCAGTCAAAAGTAACGAGCAGGGAAGAGTAACGAGTAAAGTAGTAACGAGTATCGATTTACGAAAAGGCGAGTGTAGTAAAATATGGTCAACGAAATAATGTAAAGATGCTATACGAACTATTATTTAATTAGAGCAAACTAGTTAAAAGTGACGAGTAAAATTTAGCGAGAACAATTCTTAAAATTCTAAAAAGAAACTAGCAGTCATGAGTTAAACGAGAAGCGACTACCATCATGACGAGTGTATAGTAATAAATAATATAATGTCTGGCAAAAGTAACGAGTAGCGAGTAGCAAAGTTGGACAAAGACAGTATCAAAATTAACGAGTAAAATTGAGAATATATCTAATCATTGAACTCTTATTGAAATAAAATTGATCAATATGAAGTAACGAGTAAAATATAACGAGAGGCAAATGTGATAATCATAGAGCAGCGAGTAGAAAACGGAATGTATAAAGTATAACAGCAACGAGTGCTGAGTATTGTATGCGAGTGAAGAAACTAGTAATAATTAATAGCGAGTAGAAGCTAGCGAGTGTCAAGTAGGGTTTAAACTAATGTAGGAAAACTTCTTTAAGTTAAATATATATATATATATAACTATTCAAAAATATATTGTAAAATGGACCGAAAGACGAAAAACAAAATACAGCGAGAGGAATTTATGAAAAGCCTACAAATCTAACTGAAAAAGAGTATGAGAGAATTTATAAACAAATACAAGATATATAAATTAAGCATAAATCTATTGCAAGTGAGTTAATTAACTATGTAGCTAAGATGATCAGACTTAGTTGAGTAAGAAGCGCTCTTTAATTAACTCTAAATTTCATATCACTAAACTCCGTTTCATATGACTTTCACTTTATATTTATTCTTAAAGCGCTCTCAAATCGTTTACTATTTAAATGGAGCTGCAATTTGTTCTTTACCAAGAATTACACACACACACATACATATACATAATTATATATATAGAATATTTAATTCCGGATTCTGTGAATTTCACAATTGGCTTCAACCCTTCAGAGCCAATTTACATGCGCTTTCACCCCTTGGGCTATTAAAGTATAAAATTGCATAGCAGAAGCTATTTTATTTCAAGTTAATTTTATGAAATTCTTGGAAATAAAATATTGCTCACTTTGTAAGCTAAACTGCGTTTAACTTTTTCCACAGAAAAGAGAAAATTGCAGTTAAACGGAAATATTTAAATTCTTTATACTTAATAAATGCATTATGCTAAATGTGATTTTCATATTGCTTGAAGCCCTTTTTAAGCTTTAGTCTATTTAAGAATCTTTTGCATTTAGGGCATTAATATCATATTTAAGCTTTGATATTTAACTAATTTAAAAGTCTGCTAACCTAAAACTATGATTTCTAATTAATATAATGGTTATATATGTATATTATAAATACTTCTTTCGTTTTAAGAGGCTCTACAGTTAATTTGGATTCAGTTACCAAACTAACTTTTAACTAATTTCTTATATACAATATATTATATTATACATTATATATTAACATACACAAATAATTTCTTATATACATAATAATATAATTATATACATAACAGTGTTGCCAGCTACGGGACACAAAAGAGGACAAACAGCTGAGCACAAGAGGGAAAAAAAGGGACAAATATTTTTTTTGAAGAGGACAGAAAACAGGACAACAATTTTTAAGTTTAAAAACTTAACTTTTACTATATATACATGGATATTAAAAAAATTACAGATCTGTCCTGGAAAAAGGCGCAAGTGGCAACACTGATACTTAATATAAATATATAAATTGGGTATTTATATTTATATATATATATGTATATATATATGTATATAATTATATCATTATTTATCATGTATAGACCTTTTTATACCCTGAAGTTCAGTTCAATGTTTAATGTATGTAACAGGCAGAAGAAGGCGTGGCAAACCCCAAAGTATATACTTGATCAGTACGACAAGCTGAGTCGATCTAGTCACGTATGTCCGTTCGTCTATCGGTATATCCATCCATATGAAGGCAGCGATCTCATAAACTGCAAAAGCTAGAGATATGAAATTTTAAATGTAGATTCTGGTATACCAAACGCAGTACAAGACTATTATAACTCATCCTATTTCCTTGTTAACGATAAGAATCGTTATTTTAACTTCGTTTTTAAGCCATAATTTAAAGACTGTAGAAGCTAGGGATACTAAATGTACCATGAAGGTTTTTCTGATGGAAATACAGAAAATAAATATTTCAGAATTTATTTACCTCCCCCCATTAGCCATTTAAATAGTAAAGACTTGAGCTTTTGCATATGCACACATTTGGATGTCAATATTATGTGCTGAAAATTTCATCAAGAAACTATATCTAGAATCGACGTTATATGAAAATTCATCTCTCATAGTGCTGCCCAAAAGCAGCCGCTAAATAAACTATGTATATAAAACCTCAGTAGTTTGTAAAAAATGCTGTCCCCTTAAAAAATTCCTTGAATTGCTTTGCCATTTCAAATTATGGGGATTCAACTATGTAATATATATATATAATAAGATAAGATTTAAGATATATGAAAGCTTTTTCAGCTGCATTTCATATTTGAGCATACTAACACCAAAATCTCCAAACCTAACTCTGGAAGATACTGACAAATGCATAATATAACTGATATATAGAATATATGATTAGTATATAGGTATTTATATATATATATATATATATATATATATATATACAGCTAACTAATGCTTGGATTTCCATTATATGTATTAAAAATATATATATGTTTAAGATATAAAAGCTTATATCTGACAATTTCCACAATTTTCAAAACTAACTCCAAAAGTTAGTGAGATATGAATGATATTATATATAGAATATATATGACTAGCATATGTTATTTATATGTATATAATAAATATATATATATTAACATCAGATTAATGCTTGGATTTGTATTATATATATATATATTTCCGATATGAAAGCTCCTCCAGCAAACAATTTCCAAAATTTCCAAAACTAACTCCAAGAGTTACTAAACAATGATATTATATATAGAATATTTATTTATTTAATTGTTACAGAGAATTAATTCTAAATAACAATTTATTATAAAGCCAGAGCAGCAAAGGCCTTCAGGCAGATATATAGAATATAAAGGACTAGTATATGATATTTATATATAATAAATATATATATTTAACATATATTATGCATATATATATATATATATATTTCCGATATGAAAGCTCCTCCAGCAAACAGTCTCCAAAATTTCCAAAGCTAACTACAAAAATTACTGAGAAATGAAAGATATTATATATATATATGTAGAATACATATGTCTAGCATATGATACTATGTATATATATACGTATTATATAGCACATGACTAATGCTTGAATTTGTATTGGTTTCTAGTTGGTTCGCCGGCGCAATCGCCCTCATCTTCATCCACATCGTGTTCCTCCACCGTGCTGGTGTCGAAGGCGACGGGCGTGCCGCTGTCCATAGCCTCATCCGCGGCGCTGGGTGGCTCCACGATCATACGCAGCACGCGCAACCATCATCATCATCAGCAGCAACAACAGCAGCAGCAGCAGCAGCAACAGCCAACGAGCAACTGCAGCAGCAGCAGCAATTTGCGTGTTGTAACTGGACAGCAGCAGCAGCAGCAGCAGCCGCGTAATAACCACCGAAACCACCACCGACGTCGTCATCTGGCGGACATGGACGATGATGATGATGATGATGACAATGAGGAGGATGAGACGAACGCACAGCTGCGCGCAGCCACCAATGGACATCATCATCATCATCATAATCATCAACAGCAGCAGCAGCAGCTCAATCAGAATCATAATCACAATCACAATCACAGCCACAATCATCATCATCATCAGCAACACCAACAGCAGCAGCAGCAGCAGCAGCAGCAGCAACATCAACATCAGCAACAGCAGCAGCAGCAGCAGCATCACAATCATTTCGATGATGATGATGATGATGAGAAATCCTCACCGTCCTTGGCCACAGCGGCCATTATCAAAGTGGAACCGAATCTCTATTCATCCGGCTCCGGCGACAATTCCAACGATATGTTCATCAAAGAGGAAGTGATATTCGAAGATTCCGCTGCACCACATTCACCACAATCGCCGCCCAGCTCGAAGTTTCGCATCTCGAACTTCGAGAACGATCTGGTGGACCATCATGTGGATCTGAGTCATTCGCTGCCGCCATATGGCAATCTATTCGAACCGCACTCCATACCCGACAGCATACCCGTTCAGCTCTATCCGGACGACGATGATGACTTTCGCCTGGACCACAGTTCCCTGGGTGGCTTACACAATACGTCCTCGTCGACGACCGATGGCGACTTCATCAAGAAGGAATGGGTCTATGGCAGCGGCACGAGCAGCTATGCCATGAACGGTAAATTCGATGATGACAGTGATGCGCTCTGCGATGCGGCCAACTTTATATATAACTGAGTGGAAGCCAACAACAGTAACAGGAAGAGGAAGAGGAAGAGGCAGTGGCTGAGAGGTGTACACGATGCCGCCATGTGGAGCAGCTGATACGCTATAAAGAGAGAAGGAGGAGCAGGAGGAGGAGGAGGAGCTGCAGCAGCAACAAAATTCGAATTATTGACGCACACACACACACACACACATACACATATATATATACAAACAAAACACACACACACACACCAAACATGTTTGTGTGCTTGCATACATATATATATATATATATGTTTATATATATATATATATGCCCACTTATCCTTAACAAATATATATATATCTATAGATATGTATATGTATTTAGAGAGAGATTATGTTTTTTTTTGTCTTGTATACACATACACACACACACACATAATATATATATATATATATATATATATATACATAAATATATATATATATATATTTGCTATCTCTGTCGCGCTCGTGATCTTAACGTGATCTTAAACTAAATCAATGTGTAAAACGTATTTGTAACTGTATTTTGTAGTTGTTTCTTATATAATTGAAAAAGGCAAAAAAAAAAAAAACAAAAAAACGAGATATACAAAAAACAAAATGGATAAAGCAGCAATTGCTCTGTATGAGTAAATAGTCTGTCTCTTTCACACACACACACGAACTTCTTAAAGTGTCTGTCTGTCTTGCTCACACACTATGTCTCTAACTCTGTCTGTGTCTTTGTGCAGTTCTTCTAGAAATTGTCTTGAAGTTTCTGTTTTTATTTTAAATATTTGCCTTACTCTATCTCTCTCTCTCTCTGTCGCTGTCTCTGTCTCAGAACTGTGTGCATTTTGTATAGCGCTCTCTCTTTCTATTTGCTTGCACGTCTTTCACGTTTTGTTTGCTTTTGATCTCGTTTACAGTTAAATTTTTGGCTTAAAAAAAAACAAAATTTTATTTCATTTTCCTTTATATATATATATAGCATATATTTTGCTAGGCGCGCATATCCTTGTTTTTTCTTTTTTGTTCAGTATTTTTTCCGAAACCAAATTTAACTTAAGATTTAAATAAACTAAGCAAAAAAAGAAAGAATTCTCAACAATTAATAACTTTTTTTTTTTTTTGTCAAATCTTGTCAGTATTTTTTTCGTTTCTCTTTGATATAGTTTTATAATTTAGTTCTTCTTCCTCATTCTTATGTGCAATTCTCAAAAAAAAAAACATGCAACGCCCCTCACACACACACACACACACTCACTCACTCACAGCTAATGTAACTGTAATTTTGTATTATTGATCTTGAACAAGAAGAAGAAGAGTTTTTGTTTTGTGCTTTAAAAAACTTAAATTGAAATTAATGTGGTTTCCTTAATTAGCAGCTAAGTTCTAAATTTTAATTAATCACACACACACATATGCTACTTATATGTCTAATATAATATTATATATATATATATATAGCGCGAATTAAGCTTATTTTTTTCATAGTCCTAAGCTCGAGAGCATGCTTTATATATACACATACACAAACACACACATACACACCTCCATACATATATATATATATATAGCTTATATAATATTTATAGCTACGTTCATGATCTTAACATATATAATACATATATAGATATATAGAAATATATATAAAATCTATTTTTTGCATTTAATGAAACAATTTTAATTTTTTTTATTAACAAGTTTTTTCTTTGCTGTGTTTTGCTTTTGTTTTCTTTTTTCCTTTTCCTTTTGAAGCATGTAAAAAATGTTCTTAAAAACAAAATATATATATATATATATAAACGAAAATAAAAACATATGTGTATATATATACATGGCCAGCAACGTTTACGAAGCACAAACGTTGTAAAAATAAATAAAAAAAATAAAAAAAACAAATTTTTTAGCGCAAATTGAAACTAACAAAAATTTATTCAAAGCATTTAATGTTAAAAAAAAAAAAATATATTAAAGAAAAAAAAACAAGTAGTTTTAAACAAAAGAAAAGCTGCAATTAGCTTGAAGTTCGTTTGAAAATTGGTTGCAATTTTTAATTAACGACAATTTTTTGTTTGTTTTTTTGGGACCTGCCTGAGAAAAAAAGCAAATATAAAATCATAAAAAAATAAATAAAAATATATATATATGAAAATAATTATTATAATTATATAACAATTATTATGTAGCCAGTTTAGCCAAATAGTAGAAAACACACGCGCACACACACACACACATGCATATGAGATGTTTTCTCTTTTTTCCGTTTTTCGCTTTGTTGCGTCATTCGTAAACGTTCGCGCCGAACGTTTGTTGTTTGTTGTTGCCGCTTACTATTATATATATATTTTCTTTTTTCTGTTATGCCTAACGTTAATGTTGTTGCATTTGTAAGCAATACACACACACACATACACATACAGCTGCAAGCACTTGTATATGTATATATTTATATATATATACTATATATGACATTTGTTTTGAAGCGCATTTTATGGCTTGTTTTGTGGCTTTGCGAGCCCAGTATATGCTAGAGTCTAGACACATACACATACATACATACATATATACATACACATGCATAGATGTGTATATGCATACACTTACACAAACACGTTATCTACAGACACACATCTACAACTACATACACACATAGACATTCACCTAAACACACACACACACACCTTATCTCATCTACAGACACACACCTACACACATACAGATACATCTACACCGAAATACATATACATAGCCTTACTCACCTACACACACACACACACACACGTTATCATCTGCAGATACACACACATATACATCTACACTCACACACTTCTACACCTACATTTTATCTCATCTACAGACACACACACACATCTAGATCTACACCTACATACACACATAAAAAATAAAAAAATCTCACCTACACACATACACACGTTATCATCTATATCTACACATACACACACATCTACACCTACATATACACACATCTACACCTACACACACACATAGACACACTCACCTACACACACTATATCTAATCTACAGACACACACCAACACACACACACACACACACACACATCCACATCTACACCTACACACACACACATACATTTTAAAATGTCTTCCGCACATTTTCCTTAAGTTCTGCTTTTTTTTTAAGCAATTTTTATAATACATATATAGACGAAGGGTTGTTAAAGCAAATAGAAAAAGAAAAATAAAACAAAAAAAACGTCTGCCAGTTGGAAAACATTCATGTTGAAAAGATATGTACAAAAAGAGAAAGAGAAAGAGAAAGAAAATAAGATGAAACAACAAAATAAATATTTATAGTACCTAAGCGGAGTTAAGCAAAGAAAATGCAATTGAAGTAGAGTAAAAAGCCCAAGAAAATAGAGAAAAGCAGCTTCGGCTCGTCGAAGTGCTATGCCAATGCGCCGTTGCAGTCATATCTTATCTAACTATCTAACTGATCTTAGCTGTATATATATATATATATTTTTTTTAAAACAATACTTTGTCGATCAATCAATGAATCAATCAAATGAGTTCAATTCTTGCCCGTTTGCCTAAAAGCACAACAGCTTTATGATATAGTGCGCCGATTCGGGTCGTTATATAGACAAACTGTTAAATATAGTTGTAATAGAATAACAAAACAAATTACAGACAAATCGCTTAAGCTTTGGCTGATCATCTCAACTTTAATATATGATCTAAAAAGTGTACTAAATGATCTAAACAATCTGTAGCTGACTGCAAAGGTAATAAATAATGGAAAATAACACCAAATTTTGAGAATTCGTAAATGAAGCACTGCCTGCCACAAAGAGAACGAGAAGGAGAGAGAGAGAGAGCGAGAGCGAGTACGTATGATGTGTAAAAGAGAGAGAGAGAGAGAGAGCGCGAAAGCATAACACTGGCCTAAAAAACACTTTCTATTCTTTTTTTTAAAATTATAAAACAAATCCATTTTTTTAAATTTAAAAAATATAAAAACTTATTTTGTATATGAAATCTATTTTATATACTATGAACTAAAAACACAAAAAAAAATGAAGAAACAATATTACAACAACAAAACCAACTGTATTTCGACCCACTAAACACAAACAAACAAACACACACACACACACACACATACAACAACAAAAACCCCGCCCGTAAAAGCCCACAAATGGAAAAACTTTAAGCAAAGCCAATGGAAAACGACGAAAATTTTTTAGCACCCAAAAAAAACCAAACAAAACCAGAAGAAGAAGAAAAATCTCAACGACTGCGCACACAAAAAGTGAACAAATTTTTTGTATTACATATATATATATATATATATATATATATATATATGCATGTATATGTATATGTATATATATAAACATAAACAAACATTGTAATTCTCTTAAGAAAAACAAAAACTATTTTTTAAGTGTAAACCAAGCCTCGAAAAAAAAAATAAGGCTTGGACGCCAAATTTTTCAGCAATAAAAACAAAAATATGTTTAAAAAAAAACAAGCGTAACAAGAAATTTATAGGCATACATACATATATATGTACAAATACACGCACACACACACATACACACGAAAAGAAAATTTATTTTTTTTAACTACTACTAAAAAAATATAAAAAAAAAAACTGTGGAACTCAAGTAAACAAAGGCACGCAACTTAAAGTGTAGCCACGCCCACTCATAACACATACACAAACACACACACACACATTAGACGAAGCGCAATATCTCATATTCTAAAATCGAAAAAAAAAATCTTTTTTTAAATATTTTTTTTAAGTAAATGTACCTAAAAAACGCGAGAAAAAAAACTTACATAGTTAAAAAAAAATATATATGTAAACAATCACAACTTGAGACGTCTTCGATTTGGAATAAATGGAAAGGAGAAAAAGAAGAAGCGAACATTTGCATTAAAATAAAATATATATATATATTTACCTGTATATATATATGCATATATACACGTACATATAGTATATAAACAATTAATTAAATGTGTAGCAAACGTATAAAAAAACGCATATACTTCTATTACATAATAATAATAATAATAATCATAATACATAAAAATTGTTTTTAATGGCATAAGATTTATAAAAAAAATGAAAACTAATAATTGACGGAAATAAAAAAAATTGATTGTTAAAAAATACAAAAAAAATGTGTGTAAAAAACGAAACTTCAATTTGAATTTTGTTCGGAATTTGGATTTTTTGCACTTTTTGTCAAAATAAAAACAAACAAAAAAAATTTCCAAAATTTGTCAAATTTTTGTTAAACTTATTTTTCTACACTGAACAAAAAATATATTAAAAAACGCCTCAACTAAACCAAAACAAAACAAAAAAAAAAACAAGTTGAACAAGAAGAAGAAACAGAAGTTTTTTAAGAGCATTTTCGAGAAATATTAAAAACTAAAAAATAAAAAATAAAAAAAAAAAACGAAACCAAGCCGAACAATTTCAATCTGAACAAAACCTAAAGCCCACGAAATATATATATATATATATACACATATATATATATATATATATTTAAAAACAAAAAAAAATTATATAGATATATATATATATAGAGAGAGAAAAAGGGAAGGAAATAAAAGCAAAATCATATTTATATATATATTATGAATGTCTAGTCGTATTTTCAGTATTATACAAAAAAAAAACTTAAAACAAATTTTTGAAAAAAAAAAACAATTAAGTGTGTAGTGTGTACAATAAAAACAATTAATAAAAAATAAAAAAAAATATATATATATATGGTAAACAATTTTTAGAAGCATTTTTAACATATGAAACGGTATAAAGAAAATATAAAAAATAAATGTTTACATAATTAACATAAAATATATATATATAAATAAATTATATATATATATTAAATATATGATATTAAAAACAAATAATAAACAAATTTAAACGAAATGTGTCTGTTTTTAGTGTTAGTTTCTCTATGTAAGATCAATGTGTGTAAAACTAAAAAATAAAAAAAATATATAAAAAAATATGTATATATATATACACATATATATATATATACCATATATATCAAGTGGAGTACGAAAGGAAGAGGAATAAGAAGAAGAAAACCATGTGAAAAAAACACTCGCGCTGCTGTTATACGTATTAATCACTTAACACAATATTATGTTTAAAAAAAATGAAAATATTAAAAAAAAATCAAAACTAATACAATAATTTCTTAATTAAAATTTATTTTTTATACATTTTTATTTAACTATTTTTTAAATAAGTTTTGAAGAAAACATTTTATGAAATAATTTTTATATAAAAAAATATATATATCTAAATATTATTTTAATTTTAATTTGTAATTTGCTTGCTTTTATTTAATATCTTAATATATATTTATATATATATATATATATATATATATATATATATATATATTTATATATATATATATAAACAAATACTTATTAACAAATATATATTTTTTAAACTTTGTCTTTGATTTTTCTTTGATTTAGACGCGGGCGATTTTTTGTGGTTCATATCAATAAAATAAAAAATAAAAACAATTAAAGCAAACTTAAAAAAATAATAATAATATATATTTATATATATGTATATGTATATATATATGTATATATACATATATATATATACATATATATATGTAAATGACAATTGTAATTAAAAAGTAAAAAAGATTTTGCTCAATCGTTAAAAAAGGGGGAAAAATATTCTTTTAGATTTTTTTGAATAGTTGAATTTTTTAAATGCATTTAGTTTAACTAATCACATAAAAAGTATATATATATACATATATATATATATATATGTATATATATATATATATATATATATATATATATATATGATGAAAATCCTTTCTAAACTATTTAAAAAAATACAATACATATATTACAAATTCTTGATAATAAAACAAATGATATATTAATTCATGTGAAACAAAAAAAAAACGAAAAAAACTGAAAAAAATTTAGTTTTTATTGTAATTCCGTGTCTGTGTGTGTATTTCAGTAATTAATGTAAAAAATACCAAAACAAGAATAAAACGAATGAAAAACAAAAAAAAATTAAAAAACAACAAGAAAAAACTCAAAAAAATTGAAAAATATACAAAACACAAACAAAGAAAAACACTGAAAATAAAACATAATGAAAACTAGCGAAATAAATAAAGTGAAAAATATTTGACAAAAAAAAATACTAAGCTTATTTGTTGGCATATATTGGGAGAGAGGGAGAGAGAGAGCTCCAGCGCTGAATCATTCTTCAGTCAGTAAATTTTTCTTATGAACCACTTTAATTTTATTTTTTATACCCTGAACCCATTGAAAATGGGAAATCAGGGTATAATGGTTTTGCAAAAAGTAGCTAGAGACTTGAAATTCACACGAAGATCCTTGTATACAGCGCGCATATCAAGTTTGTTTCAGATATTCGATCACTTTTATTGTTCAATGATATCGATTTAAAACGTTATCGAGATTCAGTTTTTTGACCATATCCTTTACATCTTTTTAGCTACAATCATCAAATTTTGCAGTAAGCTGTTTCGAAATAAATTTAATATATACAATAACAATAAATACAATTTCGGTTTCTTTCTTATATTTTGGATACCGACACCACATTTCACAAAATCAACTTAAGTTATTTTCAATAGCAAATAAAGCCATATTTTAAATTTTTTAGATAAAACATGATTTTAAATAATATAAGGATTCAATGCTGAAAATTTCATCAAAATCCGTTTAATAACACAGAAGTTGTTAAAGAAAACATTTTGTCAACTGGCGAAAGCATTTAAGTCAACTACGCAGTAATCGGCACGTGTGCATGTGTATATGTGTGCATGCCTATGTGCGCGCAGAGGGTAATATGTATAGATAAAAGATGTAAGCTAGGTTGTTTAAAACATCACCTCGGACTTGCTTCAGGGGATCTCATAGTCGGGCACATACGAGTAGGGCGGTTTAACTTGTTTTTGAAGGAATATTTTGTGAACTAGTTCCTAGCATCTGCGACTAAAGAGGTAGGGGCAGAGCGAGAGGTATATGGTTCTATAAGGTAAGTCAATTCAGTCTGAAATTTTTGTTCACGTTTGGCAAAGCTATCTTGTTTTCACAAGTATGAACACTCTAGTCGGGACTGCCCGACTAGGAGATTCTCTGGACCAAGCCCGAGGGGCAAAAAATCAAGTCTCTACTATTTGGTATACGTTTTTTCAGTTTAGGGGGCTAAAGGGGGAGGTAGCCAAAATCTGAAATATTATTTTTAATTATTTTGGTAGAGCCTGGTATATGTTTTCGATTATATAAAAATAGGATAGGCTATCGAAAAAAGAAAAAAACTTGTACTGCGTATGGTATTCAGAAAATATATTTAACATTTCATATCTCTAGGCTTTGTAGTTTATGAGATCGCTGGATGGATAGACCGATAGACGAACAGACGGACGTGGCTAGATCGACTCAGCTCGCCGTATTGATCAAGTATATACTTTGGGATCAGCCACGCCTCCTTCTGCCTGTTACATACATTGTCACCAAACCAATATACCCTGAAATACCATTTTCAATGGGTTCAGAGTATGAAAATCGATATAGTTATCTATGTGAGAGGAAGAGAGCTCTGTGGGGATATTAGGAGGAAACTAGAATATTGCAACAAATATATATTTCATATCCATATACATATATACGCTCGATCAGCTGTCTATGCAGCTATAGAAAGGATCCATTTCTACTTTTTTTTTTAATAAAAACTAAAATTGTTTTTTTAATTTTGTAATATTCAATATTTATTATAAACTTTATATATAGCATACATATAATAGTTAAGTTTAAAAAAAAATAGTGCATTTAAAACTAATTCAATGTCGATTCGCACAATTTTGGATACTTGCCAAAAACTTTTAGCAGTTGTTAAAAAAATGTAAAAAAAAATTTGCAATTTTCTTAATTCATTTTTTTTCTCATAGAAGTGCATGATGTGTATGGGTGAGTGTGTGTGTGGGTGTATATATATCTATATATTAAGGCCTTTAAATTACAGTTTTCGTATGAGTTTTGTTTTTGTTTTTTTTTAAAGCTAAAACAGAAAGTTGAAACTAAGTCTGGAAGATGAACTAAGTAGCTAAGTGTTATACAAACTAGATATATATATATACATATATATGCACGCATATATATATATGCATATATAGATATATGTATGTGTGTACTTTATAGTTAAAAGAATTCTTTCCTTTCTTTTGCTTTTGCCTTTTTTTACCAACACCAAGCGATTGCACAAATAACCCGTTGTTGCTTAAAAAACTATGCAAAAAAAATAATAATAATATATTTTAAGTGAAACGTACTTAAAACTAGCAAAAAAAAAGAAAAGTTATTTTAAATATCATAATTAAACTTTCAGCTGAATTGCTGTTCACAAACAAAGTAAACTATATAGCTATGCCTATACCTATGCGCATATAGATATAGATATATAGCTATATATATTTAAAATATATCCAAAAATTTGCCAACTTAAATTCTTGCTATATATATATATATATATATATTTCTACATATATCATTTTTTTCTTTCGTTTTTTTTGTGTTCTCAGTACAAATTGGTGGTTTGCTTCAGCTTGTTTTTAAATTAAAAAATAATATATATTAAAAATAAAAAAAAATTATACTAAATTCATAGAAATGTGTTTTCTTATAATAGATATACATATGCAGATATATATATATTTTACATTAGATGTGTTTGTGCTTTGACTTCATTTATGAACAGCATAATTTAGCTTAAATTTTTTTTAACTTAAAAAATTTAATTTTTTGCTTACATTTCATTTTTTTTTTTTCATTTTTTAATGCCTCTTTACAATGAATTTTTTTCGTATTTTTTTCTTTGTTAAAAAATTTATAAAAAATAATAAATACAATATTTGTAGTGCTCTTAAATTGCTAAACTCCTTTTTCTGCTTCTTCTTATTCTATATATATTTTTAACATAATTGTTGTTGTAAATAAATGCAAAGTTGTTTGCAGCTTGTTCATTTAGCTAAAAAAAAACGATAATTTATAACTCATCGATAGTTGTTCATTAAATAATCGATAATTCACTTCTTTAATATTTCTTTTTCTCAGTGCTTAAAGCATTTGAAACTTAGTTTAGACTTAAAGAACTACAAAAAACGTGTGTTTGGAAAAAAATATATGATAATATAAACTTTGACTAAGCGCATAAAATTAGTTTTTGAGAAAAATCACTTAGGATCTACAAGTTTTAAGTTGCTCTTCTCCATTCATTAAACTAAATTGAAATGAAATATTTCGAATGTTTTTTTTTTGGTTTTTTTTTTTTTGCACAGCAAAGCGAAAGTTGTTTTTTCTTTTCGAAATTCTTGAGCTAAACTAAAAGTTAAATATTCTTTTTTTTCGATATGAGATATATAGATATGTATATAATATATATATATATATATAGTTATGATATAATGATGTATTATACATGTACAAAACATAATCTCTCCATTTTTTCGTGGGGGCAGTTTTCATAAAACTTCAGCTTAAAGTTGAATTTGCATTTAAGTTACGATTTTTTTTCAGTTAGTTTTTAGTTGCTTTATCTTTAAACTTAAGATAGCTATAGCTAAATCTTGTATATATATATATGTATATATATTCATATACTTGGTTAGTTTCGTTAGTTATGCACCGGCATCGGCAGCTGGCCGAGCAAATTGTTCGCGAACTGCGAATTGGTGAACTTGAAGTGACGCTTATCGTAGAACTTAAGCAGGGCTGGCGAAAAAGGATGATTGTCCTTCAGGTGCAGATAGTGAACCTCCGGTTCGCAGGTCGTGTGGCCGCATTCCTCGCAAACGTACATCTACAACGAAGAAGAAACAAAATTAATACAAAGCTGTTGCATACCTTAAGGCTTAGCATGGTTAAAGTTCAAGTCTTTCTTCCTTCTTAGCTAGTTCCGAAAATTAACTCAACTCATTAACTTCCTTAAGTTCATCTGTGCCTTACTATCTAAAATTACAATTCTTTCAACTAGTTCCAACACTCACTCAGCATGTTCCTTAACAACTAGTTCCAAGCTTGGCCTGAATTACTTGTAAGTTAAATTTTCGTTCTTTTTGCTTTTGATTCTACTTTAAATTAACACTTTCTGAACTAGTTCCAAGCAAAAAATCACATTTGCTTTTCTTTCTTTATAAGTACTGAACTAGTTCCAAGCCTCATACTATTTGGAGTTACTTTTTTCAACTAGTTCCAAGTCTGAACTGTTTTCTACCTGAACTTCAATTTTCTGCTTTTGTTTTTTTCTTTATATGATCAGTTGCTCAACTAGTTCCAAGCTTCATATGCTGTTTTTTTTTATCAACTAGTTCCAATTCCTAACTATTTCTGCTGTGCCTCACATTTACCAAGATTCTTCTGTATTTTTTATAACAGTTCCTAAACTAGTTCCAAACCTCTGTTCTTTTTGTATCAACTAGTTCCAAGCCTAAACTTGTTCTACCTGAGCTTTATATCTGCTTTTGTTTTTCCTGAACTGCCTCACATTTGTCAAGTTTTTTTTGCTTATGTTTTCTGTTTGAATGAACATTTTCTGAACTAGTTCCAAGCCTCTCATGCTCTTTTTTTGATCAACTAGTTCCAATTCTTAACTATTTCTACCTATGCCTCACATTTGTCAAGTTTTTTTGCTTGTTTTCTGTTTGAATGAACATTTTCTGAACTAGTTCCAAGCCATATATCATATTTTTTGATCCACTAGTTTCAAGGTTGAACTATCTCTTCCTGTGCTTTCAAATTTGCAAATTTGCTGTTATTTTGTCTTTTATAAGAACGTTTCTTTAACTAGTTCCAAACGTCATATGCTCTTTTTTTTATCAATTAGTTCCAAGTCTGAGCTTTTCTATCTCTGCTTCACATTTGCTTAGTTTCGGCTCTTGTTTTTCCCTTAAATGAACATTTTCAAAACTAGTTCCAAGTAACAATCACACTTTTCAACTAGCTCCAGTGCACAAATGAACTTGTTCATAATGATATTACAATTTTATATCAAGTTTTTAGCGAAACAATAAGAGATTGAACTGTTAATTAAAGTTGAACTATTTGGGAACTAGTTCACAAGAGTCAAATGTGCAGACTTCTGACTTCAAATGAGAGAGGAAAGTACTATAGACTGCTAGTCGAAAGAAATCTGCCTTAAATTGAGAGAGTCTCAAAGACACATGAAATTTTCAGTAGTTTTTCAGTGCATTTGGGAAGTATTAAGTTGGATTTCAGAGCTCACCTTGGCGCGCCGCTCCTTGTAGGCATACTGATGCTGAACACTGTGCACCTTTTGGCAGTGCGACTCCAGGGAACAGCGCTGCGTGAAGCTCTTCTCGCACAGGTTGCACTTGTAGGGACGAACGCCCGTGTGGGTGCGCGTATGGCGCTTCAGGTCGAAGGTGTCGTTGAAGCCCTTGCCGCAGAACGTGCACAGATATCGCTTGATGTCCGAGTGGCACTTCATGTGCCGATTGAGTAGGCGCTGCAGCGAGAAGGTCTTCATGCAGACGCGGCAGACGAACTTGTTGTTGGCGTCCTCGGCGCCGCTGTTGTTGCTGGGGCAGAGCGAATCGCCTTGATTGCTGCTGTTGCTGCTGACGCTGCTGCTGCTGTTGTTGTTGCTGTTGCGATGATGATTGCTGCTGCCGTGCTGCTGCAGCTGCTGCTGCTGTTGCTGGCTGAGCGCCAAATGTTGCTGCAGCGTTTGTTGCTGCGGTGAATGTTGCTGTTGCTGTGGCGAGTGCTGCTGCTGCTGCAGCAACTGTTGCTGGTGCTGCTGTTGCAGCGACTGCTGCTGTTGCTGCTGCTGCAGCGACTGTTGCTGCTGCTGCTGCACCTGCTGCTGCTGCTGCTGCTGGCCATGCTTGAGATCTTCGATGCAATCCAAATTGTTGCGGATGCGATGATGATGATGTCCTCCATGAGTATTCTCCACGGCCAGCGGGTTCTTGATGCCATGGCCTCCATTCACGAACTCCAGCTGCAGATCGGGCGGCAGACCCAACTAAACGAAGCATAAACATATATATTTGTATATAAGTTAAGATGTCGCGGCTTAAATTTTCAGAGAATTATATATATATATATATTATAAGACAGCACAAAATAACGAAGACAACAGCAAAAACAACACAACAATTGAACTTGACAGTTGACAGCAGGGAGGGGAGTTACGAAGGGTCAAAAAATATATCAAAATATTCTATTACATCGTATATTCCATATACGTCTTTGCAAGTCCTTTTAAAGATCCTAACTAAGCTGTTCATAATGATTCCAACATAGATCTATATCGACTAAACAGCTCTACATATGTATATAACTATATCTATCTCTAAACATCTATATCTGACTATGGATATGTTTATACATTTATTGATCTATATCTCTATTGACCTATAAGTCTATACATATATATATGCATAAATATATCTATATTTATAGATATGTATATGTCTATAACTTGATATATATATTAATCTATTGTATATTATATCAATTGCTATATACATCTGTAATTGTATATATCCATATCTCTATGTATATATATAACTGTATATATCTAAACTTATACTTATAGATACATATATACAGTTATATAAATATATATATATATATATATACACACATATAAAGATATTGATCTTTCTTTATATAACTCCATCCATATATCTACACCTACACCTATACCTATATCCATATCTATATCTATATCTATATCTATATCTATATCTATATCTATATCTATATCTATATCTATATCTATATCTATATCTATATCTATATCTATATCTATATCTATATCTATATCTATATCTATATCTATATCTATATCTATATCTATATCTATATCCATATCTATATCGATATCTGTATCTATAAATAAACATAAATTATTCTGTTCCTGTTCCACATTTTCCTGTCCCTCTCGACTTTTGTTGGATTTTCTCATTCAATTTTGAAGCGATAACAAATATAAAACCTATGTTCGTATATATCACATCATATATGTTCATATATCATATATATACAACATATATCTACATTTAATATCATATAATATCATATATCATATTTTATTTAATATAAATATCATAAAAATACAAAAAAATCTTTAAAACAAGATATATATATCATCGATTTTTGATTTATTCCTATAATAGCTATGGGAATCTATCTGATCTATGCATCATTTGTATGAATTGTCAGACTAATTTGCATAGATATATAACGCTTATATGGACATGGATATGACTACCCGACTCTAGAAATTTATGAAGAATCTATATGTGTAAATAACTGTATATCTATACATTTCTATATATATATATATATATGTATATATATAGATAAATTGATCTATATATCAACAAAGCTATACCTACTCGACTCTACAAATTGATCAAGAATTTATATATGTAAATATCCATTTATCTATATATCTATATCTATATATATATATAGATAGATTGATCTATATATTAACATTCCTATACTTATTCATCTCTACAAATTGATCAAAAATTTATGTACGTAAATATTTTATATATCTATATATCTAAAAATTTCTATATCTATATATATATATCTATATATCTATACCTTTCTATATCTATATATATATATATATAGATAGATTGATCTATATATATATATATATAGATAGATTGATCTATATATTAACATTCCTATACCTACTCGACTCTAGAAATTTATCAAGAATTTATATATGTAAATATCTATATATCTAAACATTTCTACATCATATATATATAAATAAATTGATCTATATATTAACATAGACTATATAACAAGGTTACACAAAGGACAAGACAACACGGGAGACTTTGGGGAGACTTTGTACAACCGAGAGAGGACTAGATAGAGCTAGAGACAGAGACAGAGACGACACACAGACAGACAGACGGAGACACATTTGAGGGTTACATATCTGGGCCTCATTAGCTCCGTCCCCGGCTCTTACCAGCCGCTGCAGCATTTTGCTGTCGTTGAGCACCGAAATGGTCGAGGAGGGCGGCAACAGACCCGCTGCTGTGGCCGCCGCCTCAGAGGCGAGCGAACGCAATGTGGTGCGATGGACCTGCCGCTGGGGGGGCAGCTCCGGCGAGGACTTCACTGTGGAGTAGATCGTGACCACAGTGGAGCCGTAGGCAGCGCCCTTCGAGCGGCCGCCCAGCTTCGAGATGTTGCTGCTGTTCGTTTTGTTGCAGTTGTTCTTGCTGCTGTTGCTGCTAGAATTGTCGTTGCTGCTGCTGTTGTTCTCACTGTTGCTGCTGCTGCTGTTGTTGTTGTTGAGCAGCATGTAGGTCACCAGCTCAGCTGGTGGCTTACTGCTGCTGTTGCTGTTGGGCTTTAAGATATTGTTGGCACTTACGCTTTGTATCAGCGGCTTGGTATCGAGCAGCGCGGCAGCAGCAACTGCTGCTGTGTTCGCATCGAGCAGATTGGAGCTGCTGCTGCTGCTGCTGGACATGGGACGCAGTGCGGCAACAGCTGCGGCTGCTGCTGCAGCGGCAGCGGCAGCTGTTGTTGGCGACGGCAGCGATAGATTGCTGTTGTCGTTGTGATGATGATGTTGCAGCTGTTGCTGTTGATGCTGATGTTGCTGCTGCTGCTGTTGGTGCGAATGTTGCTGCTGCTGCTGCGAATGGTGTTGCTGTTGCTGATGTTGTTGGTGTGCATGATGCGAATGATGTTGCTGTTGCTGATGGAAATGATGTTGCTGCTGCTGTTGCTGTTGTGCATGATGTTGCTGCTGTGCATACAGATTATGTTGCTGATGGAAGTGTTGCTGTTGCTGCTGCTGCTGTTGCTGCTGCTGTTGTTGTTGATGATGCGTGTGATGTTGTTGCTGCTGCAACAGTTGCTGTTGCTGCTGTGTCAGCTGCTGTTGATGGTAGCTGTTGCTGTTGTTGCCATTATGTTGCTGCTGCATTTGCAGCAAGTTGCGCGTGGCATGCTGGTACGAAGGCGGCGGCTGTTGCAAATGTTGCTGCTGCTGTTGTGCACTGACAACATGTTGCTGCAAATGCTGCTGGGCAACATGTTGCGGCGCATTATAAACATTGTTGCTGCCGTTGTTGTTGTTGTTGCTGTTGCGCGTCATATTGTTGGTCAGCTGCGTCAACAGATTCTCGTGCAGCGCATCCAGCTGCGCTGCCGCATGCGGCGTCACCGACACCGCATCCGAGTCGGGCGTCAGCGACGGCGTCGACACCAACTCAAAGTCCGCCCGCTGATGGTGGGCGGGACTGTTGTTGTTCGTCGAATGTTCGTCGTCGTCGTCGACGTCGACGCAGCCGCGCTGCAGAAACGAACTGAGATCCACAGCGTCCGACAGCTGTTCGAGCAGATGATCCGTCTGTGAGCTGAGCATCAGCGTAGCGGTAAATTGCAAAGGATCAACGCTGCCTCCATTTGTGCACTGACCGCCGCCGCCGCCGCCTGCTCCGCTGCCAGCCAAATCATTCATAATCGCATCCTCGTAGGCGCTGGCAGCAAAGCTGTTGCCCGACGCAGCAGCGGCGGCGGCTGCAGCTGCGGCTGCTGCCGCCGCGCTGCCAACGCCGCTGCCCATAGTGGCTTGTATGATATTTTGTGCGAAGGTTCCAATATCGATTTTCGCCTCGTCGTATTCGATATCGGGCTCATCTTTCAGTATGATGCCGTAGGCTGAAGGATTGCCGCCATAGAAGGGATGACCATTCCCGATCGTTCCAGCCGCACCAGTGGAATGCAAATGATGGAATTTGGAATTGGAATTGGAATTAGAATTGATATCATTATAATTGCTGTGGCCCAAATTGTTGGCAAAGTTCAAAATGTTATTACCATCGAGGCCAACAGCGCCTGCTCCACCAGCTCCTCCTCCACCACCTGATCCTCCACCCCCTACTCCGCCGCCGCTACCTCCGTTACAGTTATATTGCTGATTGGACATTAGGTAGGCCGCTGCAGCAGCGTTTTGTATGAGAAATTGCGAGTTGCTGTGTGCGTCGACGGCGACGCCGACGCCGCTGCCACTGCCGCTGCCGCTACCGCTGCTTTGGCCACTCTTTAGGCTCTCGTAGAAGGGCGGCAGCGCACCGCTGGGTGGTGAATTAGGTCCGTAGTTGCCGCGACCGTCACGGCCGCCGCCCATGCCACCGCCGCCGGCGCCGCTGCCAAAGCTGCCGCTTCCGCTGCCACTGCCGCTGCCAGCGCCGCTGCCAGCACCGCTGCTACCTCCGCTGCTGCCGCCGCTGCCTCCGCTCTGGCTAAAGCCGCTGCTCGCTTGGAAGCCCTGGCTACTGTTGCTGCTGCGTCCGTGGCCAGCGGCCGCTGCCAATATGCCCGGCAAGCTGCGCACCAGACGCGGATTCAGCTGCAGCACGCGCGCTGCCAAATAGCTGCTGCGACGCCGGGCTTCACGCACGCGTCGCGCACGCTGCAGTCGACGTGCGTTCAGCTCGTCGTCGCTGTCGTAGCTGGCGCTGCGTTGGCGCGGCACGTGATAATCGATTGGCTCCTGTTGCTCAGGTCCTAGCTGCTCTAAATCGAGCGTACGCTGGTATAACAGTTGCTGTTGCTCCCTCTGCTGTTGCTTATATAACAGTTCACTGCTGCTGCTGCTGTTCTCGCTGCTCTGCGGCGCACGCTGTATAACGCTGCAACGGACGGCGGGTATGCGCGGCGGCGGCGGACTCGGTCGCTGCTCTGCTGTGGGCGGGCTGCTGCGCATGCGCAGCGACAGCGGCTGTTCAATTGGAAGCAGCGGCTTTTCATCCACAATCAATTTGCAGCCGTCGTCGGAGTCGCTGTCATCCGAATCGCTGCTGCTGTTGCTGCCGCTGTCAACGTCAACGTCAGCGTCAGCTTTTTGCGCTTTCTCTTTGCTAAGACGTTCGTGCGGATATTCTTTGCGCTGGGCTTGCGTTAGAACAACGCCAGCGCCGTAATAACGTGGCTTTGGCGCCTCAAGGCCAACGTCGACGTCAACGTCAACGTCAGCTTCGTCTTCAGCGTCGCTGCTGGCGTGCGGCGCAGTCTGCTTTGGGCTCTGTTCGTTTTCTTTTGGTATGCTGCTTGCTGTTGTTGTTGTTGATTTTGTTGCTTCTGTTCCTGCTTCTGCCTTTCCTTCGGCTTCGGCTTCGGCTTCTCCTTCTCCTTCTACTACTTCTGCTGTTAACGAATTTTCGTCGCAGTCTTTTGTGGCTGTTGCGGGTGGTGTTGCTGTTCTGTTAATGTTAATGTTAATGTCGCTGTTGTTGGCGGTTGTGGTGGTGGTAGTGGTTGTGGTGTTGGTGGTGGAGGTTTCTGCTGTGGAGCTGTTGCTGTTGCTGCTGCAGCTTAGGCGCTGCAACAGCTCTGCTGGCGTTAAACAACCGTTATTTTCTGCAAATGGCAAAAGAGAAATAAAAATTCAAATTAGTCAAAAGCGCAACAAATAAACTAATTATACATATTTATAAACCTGTGTATGTTTGTATGTATGCTGCATGCTTAACATAAGTCTTACATATGTACATACGTATCGCTATATAGCAAAAGTAAACGGGATTTGCCTGAAATCGAAAAAGCGCGAAGAAAAAACAAGCGGGACTTTAACGCGGGACTTTAAATAACAACGAAATCGAAACCGAAATCTATTTCGAAAGATGAGCGACAAGAATTAACCGTGCATTCGCCGCGGCGATCGTTTGCTAACTGTAAGCGCATCTCCTTCTTACTCCTTCACATATTCTAACACGCACATACACATACACATTGCACATGCATGAAAGACACGAAAACGTATTCTGTCGCATGGATCATCTATTACAGTAAACGCTCACTAATGAAAGTTTCCACGTAAAATATATCTATAAAATTCTTATTAATTTTCAATATGTTTTATCAATCAACTCAGAAACTGAATATACTGAAGACCAACCATAATTATTATTTATCTTAATTATATACAATAAACTTTTTGCGTTCATGTTCTTTGCAGCCGTTTCTATTAGTTTTCACTGTGTTTGCATTTGCGCCATTTCCCCTAAGGCTTGTGCGTGTATGTGTTTGCTCCCATATCTTTAGGCTTGCTTAATTTCTATTTCGTCAAAATGACATAACTGTAATTGCAAGGAGTTGCCAGTGCGTTGGAAAAATTTGACTACGATTTTGCTTCAACGCCCATACACAAGGGCGTAGCCAGGCTTACAGTAAAAAATGTGAGTTGAGTTGTTTTCGCTTTCTCTAGAAGTCACTTCTTTTTTTTGTCTTAAAAATCAAAAATGGAATTTGTATTTTTGTTCAATTTTTCCTTGACAATTAAATAGTAAGATCTGGTTCTAAATAGAATTCTGGCGACGCCTTTGCTTTCATACCCACACACACACGCATACAGTCATCTGCATGCATGTGATGTGAATGTGTGTGTGACGTTTCGCTTTTTCGCCGCCCCTTTGTAACAGAAGTGAGCCAAAAGCAAAGGCGAATACGCAGTTAAGCGATGCGCGCGTGCATAAAAATTAAATAAGTAAAAAATATTGAAATTAAATTAAATGCATTAGTGTACATAGTCGTGTTTGTGTTTATTTTTTATTTTTTGTGTGAATTAAATGTGAAGAGCAAGTGCAAGTGCGAGGCGCCGCTGCAGTCGCCTTCGGCATCGACGCTTCAAACGGCGCGTCAAAACGGGCGAAGACAAGGTTGGCAAACAATAAATAAAAACTTGTCTTGGCTGTAAATCAAATCAAATCAAATCAAGTGCAATAAATAATAGAAACAACAATTACAACAACAACATTAGCGAGCAGCCCCATTCCCATTGCAATGGCAATCAAGTTGGCGTCGACATCGCTGCCTTTGCTGTTGGCGGCCGTCGTTTAAATGTGTGAGTGTGTGTGTGTGTGTGTATGTGCTTATTACGTTCATGCGATCAAGATCAAGGCTTTTTGCAATTGCTATGTGTGTGTGTGTGTGTGCTTGCTGTAATGCAGCGGCATTTGTCAATGAACAAGTTTTGTATGCGTAGGTGTTGTTGCTGTAAAGCCCTTCATAAATACACACGCACACATTTAATTGCATGCAAAGCGCGCGGTACCTATAATTACATATGTACATATGGCAGCACTGTCATACATACATACAGATGTGTGTATGCGTATGGCTGTGCTTGTAATTTCAAATATCTAACACGCACACAGCTGCGCTATCTTTGCTGCATAGTGATGCTAGCTTTTAAAAAACAACAGCTGGTTCTAGAGTGAAAAAGCTAAATTGTGCTTAAAAAAGCCTAAATTAAATAGTTAAACTAAGACAATAAGTGAATAAAAAATCGAAATTAAAGTTAAAATAAATAAAAAGTGAAAGCTCTTAAAGAAATGAATTAATAAAATAGTTCAATTAGGCTAAAAAAGGCTAAAATTCTCGCTGCACAATTTAAAAATCTTAATAATTGCCAACACTGTTGTTGCTTTACCCAAATTCTAACTGTCGCCTGGCATTTAACAGCGGGCGCCGCTGCACAGTTAACAGCGGCTGCAGCCTTGAGCGTGTGCACAGCCGTTTAACATTTTGACGTTCAAATTATTTAACATAATTGATTACTTCAATTGCTTTGGCACATTTAAACGCACATTTCGGTATGGTTAGGCATGCAGACTTACATACATATGCATGCATGTATATATTTCATTTGATTTAAATTTACTTAAATTGTTGTCTTTGCCATAATAACGACGCCTGCCACGCCCAGCTGCTGCCCACGAGCAAGCCACAAACACACACACACACACGCACACATGTATACTCTGTTAACTTAACACGCCTGCAATTTAACATGATCAACTGCATAACGAGCTGTTAAATGGCTTAACGATGCCTTTCCAGTTTTCTAGCTTTCCAGCTTCAGCTTGTTGTTGTTGTTGTAATTGCCGTAATTAGTTTTTATTGTGTTAAGGTCAAGGCAATTGTTCAAAATGCTATATAATTACAAATGTGAAAAAAAGTGTTTGAGGAAATGAAATTTTTTTTAAGTGTTATATATTTTTTTTCAAGTGTAACTAAGTGATATTTGTATGTACATGACAGTATGTAAATTCATATATGTAAGCTTTTAACAGTGCACTGTTTTATCGAAAATCTTTACAGTTCATTTCTTTTGCCTTTCTTCATTTGCTCTATTTTGTGATATCTTCATATGAGCATCTCGCTCGCTCGCACTGTTCAAGTCCAAGTTCAATGCACGTTTTATCCTTTACATTAATTGATTTCTTTTCTTTTCTATTTATTCTATTTATTTGTTTGCTGCGTGTGCTTGAACTTTTAAGATATTCTAGTTATCTCTCTTTTCTTTTGTTTTGTTTTGTTTTTATTCTTTTCGCCTCACTTTGGTCTAGCGCAAAATGCGTCTTAACGAAACACACACACACACATACGCAACAAATAGTCTGTGTGTGTACGTATGTTAATGTGCATAACAAAGCGTCGCAGTTGTTGCCCAGAATTTGTAATACTTTTTGCTTTTTTTTTTGCGTCTTCTGTTGTTGTTTATTTTACTTGTTGCTCTTTGCTCTATGCACCACATTTTACCAGAGTTCGTAACATTTTTATGTTAATGCGATTCCAATTGGCAGTTCAGCTCTGTTAACATATCTGTTAATGTAACAGCGCATGTTAAAGCTGCTATTTAACTCATGTTAAGTGTGTTTAATTCAAAACAATTTTAATAAACGAAAATAGTTTAAATTTGCTAAACATTGTTAATATAACAGTACTAATGTTTCGTCAAGTTGAGTTTTTGACTTGTAACTCCCCCAATATTCCTGGTAAATTACTTTAAACGTGCATAACTATGTCAAAAGGGAATCGATTTTCTTGATGCATGATATTTTCTCCCGAATTTGTCTATTAGATTTATTCCACATTTTAATATTATTCTAATTTGGGAATATACAGTTTTTTTCCCCTTTTTCGGATTTTTTTCGGAAATTTTATTTTTAAATCTTGATTCTGATTCTGCGTAACACAATTGGTATAAAAAGTAGCTGTTAAGGTTATTCTGTCAAAACTGATTATTTCCACATTTAAATAATTTTAAAATTTGGGAAAATTTTTGGAATTAAGTAGTGTTTACAGTATTATATTTAGCAGTATTAAAATTGAACAGCTTAATAATATAACAGTTATACAAAATGATTATATAAAAGTATAGCAATGTAGTTTTATAATATTAAAACTGTATAACAGTTAATCATGATAACAGTATAACAGCTTAACAGTATAACAGTATAAGAGTATAACAGTATAAGCTGTAATAGAATAAAAATAGAACAGTATAACATTATACTACTACAATATTATAACAGTATAACAGTTCCATTCCGAGCTGCTTTAAAGGGTATTCCAACTGCGACTATCATTTGTTTCTATTCTATAGCTATGCGGGTGTTGTTTTATCGTCTTCTACATATAGACTTTTTTATTTTATTTATTTATTATGCAATTTACGCACCTCCCACGCGCAACTGCTCAGCAACAGTTCCCCAACTGTTGCTCTTGGGACCACGGAAAAAGCCAACTTTGAAACGTTTGTTGAGATGAGATTTTTGTAGTTGTTTTGTGCTATTGTTACTGTTACTGTTATTGTTGTTGTAGTTGTTGCTGTTGCTTTTATGTGGAGGCAAATTCCAAACGCATTCTCTGGCTAACTCACATGTTGAATTCCCGGCATGCACGACGAATGACGACACACCTCTATGCGTCCCATCTATCAACCGAAAAGCCTAGCCCAAGCATAGCACACAACTCTTTTCATTGTTGTTGTTGTTGTTGTTGCTTTTGTTGTTATTCTGTGTGCCATTGCAAATGCGAAACACGTCGCCCAGCGGCTCTGCCCATATATAAACTACACACACACACACACACACACGCATTAAAAGCAAACAACATGTACAGCTTCTCAAGGGTCGACTCAACCAAAAAGGGTTCAAAGCATCTATTGGCAGAGTTCGTGTACATTGTATAACAATTGATTGCCTTAAAAGTGAGGTTAGACAACAGTTAACAAATCTATTTCTTGACTGAACTTTGTTAAGGTTGAATTGAATGCGAGAAATCTTTAAAAATTTGTCTTTAAACTATATTTAAGAGTTTACATACCGAATTTCATGATTATAGTTCTGGTAGTTCTCGAGTTATAAAGGGCTTTACGAGAGTTACGGACAGGTTTCTACTTAACTTATAGCTTTTAGATAGCTAAAACTGTAAACTTCTAGCTAGTTATAAAATATGATAGATTATAATAATTTATTTTTGGTTTCTTAATATCTCTCTTGAGCCAATTTCTGGGCTATTGCATAATATATGAATATCTGAAATTGTCATCTATATCATTTCTGAATAATTTTGTTACGTTGTTTGTTTAAGCAATTGAAGTCTGCTTGTGTTCAAGTTAAGAAATATCAACAATTTAGATAACGTTTAAACGGTTCAGCACATTAAATAATTGCACTTATTTTTGCATAACATATAAACTTAACCCTGAACCCAAAAAACTAAAAAAAAAAACGAGTTGACATCTTGATAAATCATAAAAAATAAAAGCAAAATCCACCCACTTGTCCAGTTAATTAATAGAGCATGAAAAGCACGCAACGCTTGACAGCCAAGCGAATGAGAGAGAGAGAGAGAGAGAGAGAGAGCTATTGCTGACTATATTGAATTTAATTAACATTTGCCAACTAACATAGTTTAAATGCTGTTAACTAAAGCAGTCAAAGATGTTAAATGTGTAAGCTGAACACCATGCATATTATAAATGGGATAGCTGTTAACTTAACTTAACAGAAATGTTATATCTAACATTAAATAAACATAACTGTTAACTATTAAGAGTTAGCATAACTGTTAAGATAAAGTTAACTTCAAGCTATGTTAACAGCTGATTAACAGAACATTTACACGAATGTTAATAACAGCGTACATTAGACAACTGTTATATAATATATATATAATTAATATAATATAATAACAGCGTACATTAGACAACTGTTATATAATGTAAGGTTGCTGTTATATGAATCTAATACATTACACAACTGTTATACAATTATGTTAAACAGCTGTTAATGTTAAAGTGCTATAGTATTTTCTCTTCCGTTTAATGCACATTGCAAGTTCGTTGCTTAAGTCTTTTGATATATATTTTTTTTGTTTGTCGCGTGTTGGTGCGAGCGAGAAGCAGCTAGTGTCAGCGATTAGCTGACAGCTAATCAATATTGCCTTCTTCCGAGTGCCATGACAAGTGCCTTCTTTCAAATGTGAGACTTGAAAGTTCTTCTGTTTTTTTTTTTGGCTTTTGCGCCACCTTTTGTAGCCGCGCGGCAGATGCTCGACCCTTGTCAAAGACCAAGCGCATGATTTGCCAAAAAAAAAACAAGTGGAAGAGGAAGAGGAGCAACTGGCGGCGGCTTCCTGTTTTTTGGGCCGCCAAATTGATGAATGCATCCGTTTGAATGCAAAAAAAAAACAAAAAAAAGAAGGAAATGCCACAAGGAGTCTAACAGGTGTTTTTTTTGCTTGACCAAATGACCTAATGCGATGAACGGGTGACTGTATATGTGTGCGTGTGTGTATGTGCTTGCCTTTCAGCCATTTAGCAATTCTAATGTGGCTGCCTCTGCGCTCGCTCTTCGAGCTTGGGTTCGGGTTCGGTTTCGGTTTCGGTTTCCTAAATGCTGCGGGGCAGTCTATAAATTTATTGCCTAAATGAATTTGTCTCTAACGCCCAGGCTTCAAATTTATGCAGCCTTTAAATGTTTTTTTTTTTCTTCTCATCTGCGCGCAGCTGTTGATAGTTCGATTTCTAAGGGCACAAGGTCTTTATTAGTATATAATATACACATGCCTATACATATACATATATATATATATTCGATCTGTTCTCATGTTTCGAGCGCAAACTTTAAAATGCATTAAGTGCCATGCAATTAAGTTTATCGATGCGTTCGAATCAGCCAACTCGAATTTAATCTTGTTTCCTTTTTTTTTTGCGCTAACTTCTTCTTGGTTTCTTTTCGTGGCAACTTTATAAATTATACATTATAAATGCCGACGCGTTACCTTTTGCTTTTTTTTTTTGATCTTGTCTCGATTTTTTCTTTTGGCAACTTTATAATTTTGGCTGCAATGTTGCCGCCTTCATTTGTTGGAAGTTTGAGCAATTTGTGAGGCGCTCTGTAATTAATAAACACCTATGCAAAGGTAACGCCTGTTAATTTAAAAGAAATTTTCATTCTACATATTGATTGCAAGCAGAAGCTATGTTAATATTAAAAAGAAAGACTGTTAACCTATTTTTTTAAAGGAATTTGGCATTAACTTAGCAGCTGTTAAGCTAACAGTTGACTAACATAATATTTTCTTGACAAACTTAAGTTTGTAGTTGAAAAAACCAGTTTTTGATTAACATGTGCCTACACTAAAATCAATTAACAGCTGTAAACTAACATAAATTGTAAATTGTAAAAGCAGCAGCTGCAAAGTCAATGCTGTTACGTGTTTGCATTAAGAAGAAAATCCGTAATAGCTGTTAAATTAACAGAGCAGAAAACTCTCTTCAAATGTTATGTTAAACATAAGAAGCAAATGCAGTTAACAGCTGTGAAAGTGAATTAGTATTAATGTGAAAGAAAATCACTCTTTTAACAGTTGCCTAACATTTATAATGTTAATAACAGCTGGTGGCCATAGACATTTAACAACTGTTAAGTCATTATGTTATGCAGCTGTTAATGTCATACTGTGATTTCTGTCTTCTGCTTAACGTGCTGCATTTTTCAAGTTCGTTGCCTAAGTCTTTTGTTTTCTGCATTTACTAGAAAATTAGTTGCAAAAAATTGCAACAACATTTAACTTAACATTAACCTAGTAATTTTCAAATTGAATGACACAGCAGCCTTGCACAAGCAAACACACACACACACACATACACATACAAACCACCTGCCACGCCCCCCCCCCCCCTCGTGCGCCTTTAGCTGCACAGCCTACACAAATTGTTGTAACTGTTTTGCAGCCACTTTTCAAGGTCAAAATTGCAGCGCATGCGAGTTGAAATACTTGATATCCATGCGTGTGTGTGTGTGTGTGTGTGTGTGCATGTGTGTGTGTGTGTTGAGCTATCGACAGCATCAAAATGCCATTGCTTTGATAGATCGAAGCTGCAGATGGGCATCGCCATCAAAGAATTGTTGAGCTACAGCTGCTGTTGCTTAGCTTAGCTTAGCTTTCAAGCTCAAAGCGCGTCTTAAATTGCAAACCACATGCTCGACAACAACAACAACAACAGCAACAATAGCAACTACGACAACAACATGTGCTACGTTTTGTGCAGCTGCTAATTACAGTTGCTTTTTTTTCTTATTTTTTTTTTATATATTTATTTATATATGTATTTTGTTTCTTTTTTTTTGCCATTTGCCGCCGCATTCTAGCTTTGTGCTTCAATTTGTTTGTTTGTTTGGGTTTTTTTTTCTATGACTTTTTTGTATTTTTTTTTTTAAGTGTTCTTTGCGGTATTAATGTCAATGTTAACCTTGCTCTGTTTCATTTTGCCTCGTTAACTCGTTTACATTGTTTATTAAGTGGCCGAAGCTTTTAATTTATCTAACGATTAAGCTATTTTTCGCAATACCCTGTAATTGCTGAACGGCATAGTAGATGTTTGCTTGGCTGTAGGTTTTATAGGGTATTTTGTTTACTCGTTTCACTTAAAATTAAATTGTTGAATTGCTTTTAAAGTAGTTTGATTCTATTAAAAGCTGCTGTTATGTTGTGGTAACAGCTGCTGGCTATGTTAAGCTAACAGCTGTTTGTTATGTTAAGTTAGAGCTGGCTTGTACAAGCTGTAACTTTTAATGTTAAGCAGCTGTTATATAAATGTACATTTTTCAACAGTTGTCTCTGTTAAGCAGCTGTTAAGGTAACATTTTAAGAGATTTTACTTCTGTAAAGCAACATAATGTAAAGTATGCTAGTGGAGACAGCTATGTTTGTCTTCAACTAACAGAACTGTTAACCTAACAGTTAAATAGATGTAGTGCCTGTTGAACAAATGTTAATAAAATGTTAACTACGCTAATGCAAACAGCTTGTAGCTATGTTAGGCTTTCACTAACAGCTGTTAAGTAAACATTTGAACAGATTGAACTTATGTTGAACAACTGTTAATCGAATGTTAACTATGCAAATGCAAACAACAATGTTATGATTTCACTAACAGCTATGTTAAGCAGCTGTTTAGTTAAAATTCAATGATGTTTAAGTTCTGTTAAGCAGCTGTTAACTTTGCTATGGTACGTTTTAACAGCTGCCTGCTATGTTACACTCATATTAACATAATAATCATTTGTTTGCTCTTCTTTTTTTTTTTTCGTTGATTCTTTAAGGCGTTGCTCATCTGCGTTGAAGGTTTTTCGTTTCTGTTTTTTTTTTCGCAACTGTTAATGCATTTCCGTTAAGCACGTTGCACAAACAATGGGGCATAGCGCAAATGGCGGCAGCAGCAGCAGCAGCTCGCAAACAAAACGTAAATGAGTTTGTCAACATATTTCTAATTCGACACGCTTCAAAGTGACCAATACACACATACACACACACACACGCAAACTCACACAGACACTCACATATGAGAGTGAGGCTTTTAGAATGAATATATTATATGCGTTGACCTAAATTTTATGACTGTTGCTGTTTGCCATTTAGTTGCAGTAGCAACAGCAAAAAATGTAATAACCATTGCAATTGCTACATGTATGTGTATGTGTGCGTGTGTGTGTGTGTGTGTGTGTATGTGTGCGAGTTGCACAAAGAAGCATGCTAAACAGCTACTAAAACACAATGCAACTGCAACTGCAAAAGCAAACGCAAACAATATACAAACTGAATGAGACGCAACTGGCTAACTGACTGACTGACTGACTGATTGACTGATTGAGCCCCTGTGACAATGTCTAAGCTGTCTGCCTGTGTGTGAGTGTGTGTGTGTATGTGTGCTAATTGTTGCTGCCAATAAGCGTCTATAAGCGCAACAAGTCTATTGCCATATGCGAGGGTGGCTCATTTATCCGATTCCATTAGAACTTATTCAATTAAAATCGATATTAAAATTGGGTTAAATACCTTTACTTTGCTAGCGTTGTTCAAGTTTCAAGTTTGCTTAAACGTTTTACTGGCTGCAATGCTAAAAACTATTTAAAGTCGTTTTGTCAGCCTCGCCTTAAGATTTATTTACTTTGAAACTTTTTTTATTAAGGCTATTTTGCTTTGTAAAGGCATTTCCTAAACGTTTTACTGGCTGCAATGCTAAAAACTATTTAAAATATTAAATTATATATATTTTTTTATTAAGGCTATTTTGCTTTGTAAAGGCATTTCCTTAACGTTTTACTGGCTGCTATATGAAATGTTTTTGAATAATGCTGAAACGTTTTACTGGCTGCTTTAAAGCAAAATTGCAGCAAAATTGAGCTCAACAGCCTCAGACTAATGAGAGCAGCATCGTCTTAAAACCTGCGACGAAGCTAAAAAAACGAATTTTTTCTATATGTTTCCTAAACGTTACACTGGCTGCTCATTAGCTTAGTTCTTACTCAAGCACATGCTTGATATGCTTTATTATTTGATCGAACAGCCCTCGCGTTGGAGCTTGTGGTGTATTGAGTGCATAATGTAATTGAACATTGCGCATACGAGTCCATTGGCTTATCCCACAAGTCAAGTCATAGAACTGAACTGTCGTTTCGTGCTTGTCTCATTAACATTTACAACGGGGCACACGGGCGCAGCAGCCGACAACAACAAAAGCAAAAGCAACAAATCATTTAACGCAATTGCGTTAAAACTTTGCCCATTCCAAACAAAAGTTTCGTTTCGTTTCGGCTTTAGTTTCGGGCGTTTTATTTGTTTGTTTTTGATTTTCGCGTCTTTGTTAAACAGTTTGTTGCACTTTTTGTGTTTTTTTGTCAGTGTTGTTTACAACGACCTCGATCTCTTTTGTAGCTGCTGCTGATGCGCTTTAAATAGCTGTCAAGTTGCTGACTCAATTTTCGCTTAGAATTTAAGTGAAACTGAAAGCAAAAAATCGATACATATTTACTTTTTTGCGTTTGAATATCGAAACGAAATAACTTTCAAGTGAGTAAACATTGCATTGAGCTCAAAGTGACTTTTGTGAAATGGCATCGCGTGTAGAAATTACAGCACATGTAATTGAGATACGTAATAAATTGGCCTGAATCACATTGTTAAGTGTAGTTATGGAAGGCGTGCGAGCAGTTACAGCAGCCAGTGAAACGTTACAGAATGTGAATCGTAGAAAAATTGAGTTGTAAAGATATATAATGACTGTATAAAGATGTGTCTAGAGAAGTTGATGGTAGAGCTTGTGGACTTTTAAAGAGCTGCCAGTAAAACTTTTAGGAATAAGGCCAGAAAGAAGAAGAGAAATTGAGCTATTTTTGTTATTAAATGTTAGAGTAGGTTTCTACAATTTATCGCTTAGCAATGCTATAGCTACACTTTTTGAAGAGAAGCCAGTAAAACGTTTGAGAAAGCTGCCAGAAAGAAGAATTGAAAAGTTCAGCTATCGTTGGAATCAAATACTAGAGCTCGCATATGGAAAATGCTACAATTTATGTACAGTTTTTGCAGAGCTGCCAGTAAAACGTTTGAGAAAGCATCCAGAGAGAAGAATTGTGAAGCTATAATTATATATGGGTCAATTTACATGAATAGAAGCTTTGATTAGCAAATTGCCATGTATACATATGTGAGAAAAGCAGCCAGTAAAACGTTTATGAAATGTTCAATAAATAGATCATATATCATATGTCATATATATATGACTCATAGATACAAGGGAAGCGCATACAATTTTTTATTTATTTCTTTCTTCTTGATTTGGGGCAACAGTTCGTGCCATTTAATGCACTTGCCTAATTGATAATCAGGTTTTTCAGTTAGTCGAGCAGTTGTTGGTGTTGTTGTTGTTGGTTGAAATGAAAACCGCATCTGGTTGACCTTCTCAACCGTTACAGGCGCTGATTACAGCATCAGCCTTTATGCCATATATGTGTCAATATATATATACGAGTTTTTATATATATGCAAAATTAGCAGAATTTAATTATGATGCTGACAATGACAATGATGATGCTGATGATGCTCATGTTGATGATGATGCTCATGGTGATGATGATGAGCAACGCTTCGTTTCATTTAATTTCGTTGTTGCTTCAATATTTATTGCTACACGGACGACAATTTGCAGTCGTTGTTGTTGTTGTTGTTGTTGCTTTTTTTTGTATTTTTGTTTTTTTTTTAACTGTAAACATATCGAAATGATGCAGGCGACCCTTTGCTGTTGCTGTTGTTGTTGTTGTTGTTGTTGCTGTGGTGGGATCTACCTACCCGTTTTGACCCACATTTCGAATGCAACAACAACAAATCAATGGGAGAAACAAGTTAAGCATCCCATGCCAAAAGCAGCAACAAGCAGCAACAACAAATTTGTATTAAGTAAACTCCCACTTACAACATTATGCATATAAATGATGCTGTAGCTCACTCTCCCTCTCTCTCTCTCTCTCTCTCTCTCTTATGCTTGCACACTCTTTCCGTTGGATTTTGTTACAAATATGAAATTATGCGTAAAATTGTTGTTGGTGTTGTAGTTTGGATTTCAGTTTTTTTTTTAAGCATTTTTTTTTTGTTGATCAGCTTCCAAATGAAATGAGCCAAAACCGCAACAAGCGCAACAAAAGTTGTCGCCGCCTTTTGTTGCTGTTGCCGTGTATGTGTGTGTGTGTGTGTTGTTCATTTATGACGTAACTTTTGCTGCGGCTGCGGCTGCTGTGATTACGGCCCGCTGTTAATACAGTTAAAGCGGGCGCCTAACCTTGAAAACCGGTAGATTTTTTTTTATTTTATATATTTTACTTTACCTCATGTGTGTGTAGCGTGTGTGAGTGTGTGATCTGTGCTTACCTCTTAAGGCTTACAGCCAGACAAATATTATTTATAGAAACAGACTTATATAAATATAGTTCCAAATTGTAAAATTATAATTAATATTTTAAATTTATTATAAAATTTTGTTTTAAAATTAAAAAAAAAAGTACAATATGTATATATGATTATTTTAAATTATATCTGTGCACTTATTTTCATATTTATTTTTTCGCATGCTATTTGAATTTTTCTTTCTTCTGTTGTCAAACAAAAGACTTAGGCAACGAACTTAATATTGATATTGAAATTGAGTGACATTGCCAATCGGATAGCTGTTGCCGCCTCGTGCTGCGTCTGTGTAATCAATTGGGGAGTGGCTGCTACGCACACATTGCTGTAATGCAGC
>JAWNOY010000110.1:0-97877 GCA_035045545.1 Drosophila gaucha
GGTACTGGTTCCGGTTCCGGTACTGGTTCCGGTTCCGGTACTGGTTCCGGTTCCGGTTCCGGTACTGGTTCCGGTTCCGGTACTGGTTCCGGTTCCGGTACTGGTTCCGGTTCCGGTACTGGTTCCGGTTCCGGTACTGGTTCCGGTTCCGGTACTGGTTCCGGTTCCGGTACTGGTTCCGGTTCCGGTACTGGTTCCGGTTCCGGTACTGGTTCCGGTTCCGGTACTGGTTCCGGTTCCGGTACTGGTTCCGGTTCCGGTACTGGTTCCGGTTCCGGTACTGGTTCCGGTACTGGTTCCGGTTCCGGTACTGGTTCCGGTTCGGTACTGGTTCCGGTACTGGTTCCGGTTCGGTACTGGTTCCGGTTCCGGTACTGGTTCCGGGTCCGGTACTGGTTCCGGTTCCGGTACTGGTTCCGGTTCCGGTACTGGTTCCGGTTCCGGTACTGGTTCCGGTTCCGGTACTGGTTCCGGGTCCGGTACTGGTTCCGGGTCCGGTACTGGTTCCGGTTCCGGTTCCGGTACTGGTTCCGGTTCCGGTTCCGGTACTGGTTCCGGTTCCGGTCCGGTACTGGTTCCGGGTCCGGTACTGGTTCCGGGTCCGGTACTGGTTCCGGGTCCGGTACTGGTTCCGGGTCCGGTACTGGTTCCGGGTCCGGTACTGGTTCCGGTTCCGGTTCCGGTACTGGTTCTGGTTCCGGTTCCGGTACTGGTTCCGGTTCCGGTACTGGTTCCGGGTCCGGTACTGGTTCCGGTGTCCGGTTCCGGTACTGGTTCCGGTTCCGGTACTGGTTCCGGGTCCGGTACTGGTTCCGGTTCCGGTACTGGTTCCGGTTCCGGTACTGGTTCCAGTTTCGGTTCCGGTACTGGTTCCGGTCCGGTACTGGTTCCGGTTACTGGTTCCGGTTCCGGTTCCGGTACTGGTTCCGGTTCCGGTACTGGTTCCGGTTCCGGTACTGGTTCCGGTTCCGGTACTGGTTCCGGTTCCGGTACTGGTTCCGGTTCCGGTACTGGTTCCGGTTCCGGTACTGGTTCCGGTTCCGGTACTGGTTCCGGTTCCGGTACTGGTTCCGGGTCCGGTACTGGTTCCGGTTCCGGTACTGGTTCCGGGTCCGGTACCGGTTCCGGTTCCGGTACTGGTTCCGGTTCCGGTACTGGTTCCGGTTCCGGTACTGGTTCTGGGTCCGGTACTGGTTCCGGTTCCGGTACTGGTTCCGGTTCCGGTACTGGTTCCGGTTCCGGTACTGGTTCCGGTTCCGGTACTGGTTCCGGGTCCGGTACTGGTTCCGGTTCCGGTACTGGTTCCGGTTCCGGTACTGGTTCCGGTTCCGGTACTGGTTCCGGTTCCGGTACTGGTTCCGGGTCCGGTACTGGTTCCGGTTCCGGTACTGGTTCCGGTTCCGGTACTGGTTCCGGGTCCGGTACTGGTTCCGGTTCCGGTACTGGTTCCGGGTCCGGTACTGGTTCCGGTTCCGGTACTGGTTCCGGTTCCGGTACTGGTTCCGGTTCCGGTACTGGTTCCGGTTCCGGTACTGGTTCCGGTTCCGGTACTGGTTCCGGTTCCGGTACTGGTTCCGGTTCCGGTACTGGTTCCGGTTCCGGTACTGGTTCCGGTTCCGGTTCCGGTTCCGGTTACTGGTTCCGGTTCCGGTACTGGTTCCGGTGTCCGGTACTGGTTCCGGTTCCGGTACTGGTTCCGGTTAGGTACTGGTTCCGGTTCGGTACTGGTTCCGGTTCCGGTACTGGTTCCGGTTCCGGTACTGGTTCCGGGTTCCGGTACTGGTTTCAGGTTCCGGTACTGGTTCCGGTTCGGTACTGGTTCCGGTTCCGGTACTGGTTCCGGTTCCGGTACTGGTTCCGGTTCCGGTACTGGTTCCGGTTCCAGTACTGGTTCCGGTTCCGGTACTGGTTCCGGTTCCGGTACTGGTTCCGGTTCCGGTACTGGTTCCGGTTCCGGTACTGGTTCCGGTTCCGGTACTGGTTCCGGTTCCGGTACTGGTTCTGGTCCGGTACTGGTTCAGGGTCCGGTACTGGTTCAGGGTCCGGTACTGGTTCCCGGTGCAATACTGGTTCCTGGTCCAATACTGGTTCCGGTTCGGTACTAGTTCCCGTACTAGTTCCGGTTCCGGTACTGGTTCCGGTTCCGGTACTGGTTCCGGTTCTGGTACTGGTTCCGGTTCTGGTACTGGTTCCGGTTCCGGTAATGGGTCCGGTTCCGGTACTGGTTCAGGGTCCAATGCTGGTTCCTAATCCAATACTGGTTTCGGTTCCGGTAGTGGTTCCGGTTCCGGTTCGGATTCCGCTACTGGTTCCGGCGAGGTACTGGTTCCGGTACTGGTTCCGGGTCCGGTACTGGTTCCGGGTCCGGTACTGGTTCCGGGTCCGGTACTGGTTCCGGGTCCGGTACTGGTTCCGGGTCCGGTACTGGTTCCGGGTCCGGTACTGGTTCCGGGTCCGGTACTGGTTCCGGGTCCGGTACTGGTTCCGGGTCCGGTACTGGTTCCGGGTCCGGTACTGGTTCCGGGTCCGGTACTGGTTCCGGGTCCGGTACTGGTTTCGGTTCCGGTACTGGTTCTGGTTCCGGTACTGGTTCCGGTCTGATACTGGTTTCGGTTCCGGTACTGGTTCCGGTTCCGGTACTCGTTCCGGTTTCGGTACTCGTTCCGGTTCCGGTACTGCTTCTTGTTCCGGCACTGCTTCCGGTTCCGGTACTGATTTCGGTTCCGGTACTAGTTCCGGTCCGGTACTGGTTCCGGTTCAGGAACTGGTTCCTGGTCCAATACTGGTTTCGGTTCCGGTACTCGTTCCGGTCCTGTACTGGTTCCCGTTCCTTTCTGGTACTGTTCCCGGTTCCGGTTCCGGTACTGGTTCCGGTTCCGGTACTGGTTCTGGTCCGGTACTGGTTCAGGGTCCGGCACTGGTTCAGGGTCCGGTACTGGTTCCCGGTCCAATACTGGTTCCTGGTCCAATACTGGTTCCGGTTCGGTACTGGTTCCGGTACTGGTTTCGGTTCCGGTACTGGTTCCGGTACTGGTTTCGGTTCCGGTACCGGTTCCGGTTCCGGTACCGGTTCCGGTACTGGTTCCGGTTCCGGTACTGATTTCGGTTCCGGTACTAGTTCCGGTCCGGTACTGGTTCCGGTTCAGGAACTGGTTCCTGGTCCAATACTGGTTTCGGTTCCGGTACTCGTTCCGGTCCTGTACTGGTTCCGGTTCCGTTACTGGTTCTGGTTCCGATACTGGTTCCGGTACCGTTTCCGGTTTCGCTACTGGTTCCGGACTGGTTTCGGTTCCGGTACTCATTCCGGTCCAGCACTGGTTCCGGTTCTGGTACTGGTTCCGGTTCCGGTACTGGTTCCGGTCCGGTACCGGTTCTGGGTCCAGTATTGGTTCCGGTTCCGGTAGTGGTTCCGGTTCCGGTTCCGCTACTGGTTCCGGAATGGTACTGGTTCCGGTACAGGTTACTGGTCTGGTACTGGTTCCGGTTCCTTTTCCGGTTCCGGTACTGGTTCCGGGTCCGGCACTGCTTCCGGTTCCGGTACTGGTTCCGGGTCCGGTACTGTTTCCGGTTCCTGTATTGGTTCCGATTCCGGTTCCGGTATTTGTTCCGGTTCCGGTTCTGGTTCCGGTTAAGGTACTGGTTCCGGTTCCAGTTCCGGTACTGGTTCCGGTTAAGGTACTGGTTCCGGTTAAAGTACTGGATCGGGTTAAGGTATTGGATCCGGTAAAATACTGGTTCCGGTCCGGTACAAGTTTTGTGTCCGGTACTGGTTCCGGGTCCGGTACTGCTTCCAGCTATGGTACTGGTACCGGTTAAGTTTTTGTTCCGTTTCCGGTACTGGTTCAATTTCCGGTACTGTTCCGGTACACCTTCCGGTTTCGGTACTCGTTCCGGTTCCGGTACTGCTTCTTGTTCCGGAACTGCTTCCGGTTCTGGTACTGTTCCCGGTTCCGGTTCCGGTACTGGTTCCGGTACCGGTACTGGTTCTGGTCCGGTACTGGTTCAGGGTCCGGTACTGGTTCAGGGTCCGGTACTGGTTCCCGGTCCAATACTGGTTCCTGGTCCAATACTGGTTCCGGTTCGGTACTGGTTCCGGTACTGGTTTCGGTTCCGGTAGCGGTTCCGGTTCCGGTACCGGTTCCGGTTCCGGTACCGGTTCCGGTTCCGGTACTCGTTCCGGTTCCGGTACCGGTTCCGGTTCCGGTACTCGTTCCGGTTCCGGTACTGGTTCCGGTTCCGGCACTGCTTCCCGTTCCGGTACTGATTTCGGTTCCGGTACTAGTTCCGGTCCGGTACTGGTTCCGGTTCAGGAACTGGTTCCTGGTCCAATACTGGTTTCGGTTCCGGTACTCGTTCCGGTCCTGTACTGGTTCCGGTTCCGTTACTGGTTCTGGTTCCGATACTGGTTCCGGTACCGTTTCCGGTTTCGCTACTGGTTCCGGACTGGTTTCGGTTCCGGTACTCATTCCGGTCCAGCACTGGTTCCGGTTCTGGTACTGGTTCCGGTTCCGGTACTGGTTCCGGTCCGGTACCGGTTCTGGGTCCAGTATTGGTTCCGGTTCCGGTAGTGGTTCCGGTTCCGGTTCCGCTACTGGTTCCGGAATGGTACTGGTTCCGGTACAGGTTCCGGTCCAATGCTGGTTCCTAAGCCAATACTGGTCTCGGTTCCGGTAGTGGTTCCGGTTCAGGTTCCGGTTCCGCTACTGGTTCCGGGGTTGTACTGGTTCCGGTACTAGTTCCGGTTCGGTACTGGTTCCGGTTCTGATACTGGTTCCGGTTCCGGTACTGGTTCCGGTTCCGGTACTGGTTCAGGGTCCAATGCTGGTTCCTAAGCCAATACTGGTTTAGGTTCCGGTAGTGGTTCCGGTACTGGTTCCGGGGTTGTACCGGTTCCGGTTCTGGTACTGGTTCCCGTTCCGGTACTGGTTCCGGTTCTGATACTGGTTCCGGTTCTGGTTCCGGTTCCGGTACTGGTTCCGGGTCCGGTACTGGTTCCGGGTCCGGTACTGGTTCCGGGTCCGGTACTGGTTCCGGGTCCGGTACTGGTTCCGGGTCCGGTACTGGTTCCGGGTCCGGTACTGGTTCCGGGTCCGGTACTGGTTTCGGGTCCGGTACTGGTTTCGGGTCCGGTACTGGTTCCGGGTCCGGTACTGGTTTCGGGTCCGGTACTGGTTCCGGGTCCGGTACTGGTTCCGGGTCCGGTACTGGTTCCGGGTCCGGTACTGGTTCCGGGTCCGGTACTGGTTCCGGGTCCGGTACTGGTTCCGGGTCCGGTACTGGTTCCGGGTCCGGTACTGGTTCCGGGTCCGGTACTGGTTCCGGGTCCGGTACTGGTTCCGGGTCCGGTACTGGTTCCGGGTCCGGTACTGGTTCCGGGTCCGGAGTGGTACTGGTTGCGGTACAGGTTCCTGGTATAATACTGGTTTCGGTTCCGGTACTCGTTCCGTTCCGGTACTCGTTCCGTTCCGGTACTGGTTCCGGTTCCGGTACTGGGTCCGGTTCCGGTTCCGGTTCCGGTTCCGTTACTGGTTCCGGGTCCGGTTCTGGATCTGGGTCCGGTTGTGGTTCAGGGTCCGGTACTGGTTCCGTTCCGGTACTGGTTCCGGTTCCGGTACTGTTTCCGGTTCTGGTACCGGTTCCGGTTCCGGTACTGGTTCCGGTTCCGGTACAGGTTCCGGTCCGGTACTGGTTCAGGGTCCGGTACTGGTTCCCGGTCCAATACTGGTTCCGGTTCGGTACTGGTTCCGGTTCTGGTACTGTTTCCAGTTCCGGTTCCGGTACTGGTTCCGATTCCGGTACAGGTTCCGGTCCGGTACTGGTTCAGGGTCCGGTACTGGTTAGCGCTCCAATACTGGTTCCTGGTAAAATACTGGTTCCGGTTCCGGTACTGGCCCAGCACTGGTTCCGGTTCTGGTACTGTTTCCAGTTCCGGTTCCGGTACTGGTTCCGATTCGGGTACAGGTTCCGGTCCGGTACTGGTTCAGGGTCCGGTACTGGTTCCCGCTCTAATACTGGTTCCTGGTAAAATACTGGTTCCGGTTCCGGTTCTGTACTGGTTCCGGTCCGGTACTGGTTCAGGGTCCGGTACTGGTTCCCGGTCCAATACTGGTTCCGGTTCGGTACTGGTTCGGGTTCCGGTACTGGTCCAATACTGGTTTCGGTTCCGGTACTCGTTCCGGTGCTCGTTCCGGTCCGGTACTGGTTCCGGATCCGGAAGTGGTTCCGGTCCAATGCTGGTTCCTAAGCCAATACTGGTCTCGGTTCCGGTACTGGTTCCGGTCCGGTACTGGTTCCGGTCCGGTACTGGTTCCGGTCCGGTACTGGTTCCGGTCCGGTACTGGTTCCGGTCCGGTACTGGTTCCGGGTCCGGTTCTGGATCCGGGTCCGGTTCTGGATCCGGGTCCGGTTCTGGATCCGGGTCCGGTTCTGGATCCGGGTCCGGTACTGGTTCCGGGTCCGGTACTGGTTCCGGGTCCGGTACTGGTTCCGGGTCCGGTACTGGTTCTGGGTCCGGTACTGGTTCCGGGTCCGGTACTGGTTCTGGGTCCGGTACTGGTTCTGGGTCCGGTACTGGTTCCGGGTCCGGTTCTGGTTCCGGAGTGGTACGGGTTCCGGAGTGGTACTGGTTCCGGAGTGGTACTGGTTCCGGTACTGGTTCCTGGTATAATACTGCTTTCGGTTCCGGTTCTCGTTCCGTTCCGGTACTCGTTCCGTTTCTGTACTGGTTCCGGTTCCGGTACTGTTTCCGGATCTGGTACTGTTTCTGTTACTGGTTCCGGTTCCAGTACTGGTTCCGGTTCTGGTACTAGTTTCGGTTCCGATACTGGTTTCGGTTCCGATACTGGTTCCGGTTCCGGTACTCGTTCCGGTTTCGGTACTCGTTCCGGTTCCGGTACTGCTTCTTGTTCCGGCACTGCTTCCGGTTCCTGTACTAGTTCCGGTCCGGTACTGGTTCAGGGTCCGGTACTGGTTCCCGCTCCAATACTGGTTCCTGGTAAAATACTGGTTCCGGTTCCGGTACTGGTCCAGCACTGGGTTCGGTTCTGGTACTGTTTCCAGTTCCGGTTCCGGTACTGGTTCCGATTCCGGTACAGGTTCCGGTCCGGTACTGGTTCAGGGTCCGGTACTGGTTCCCGCTCCAATACTGGTTCCTGGTAAAATACTGGTTCCGGTTCCGGTTCCAATACTGGTTCCTGGTCCAATACTGGTTCCGGTTCTGTACTGGTTCCGGTCCGGTACTGGTTCAGGGTCCAATACTGGTTCCGGTTCGGTACTGGTTCCGGTTCCGGTACTGGTCCAGCACTGGTTCCGGTTCTGGTACTGTTTCCAGTTCCGGTTCCGGTACTGGTTCCGATTCCGGTACAGGTTCCGGTCCGGTACTGGTTCAGGGTCCGGTACTGGTTCCCGCTCCAATACTGGTTCCTGGTAAAATACTGGTTCCGGTTCCGGTACTGGTCCAGCACTGGTTCCGGTTCTGGTACTGTTTCCAGTTCCGGTTCCGGTACTGGTTCCGATTCCGGTACAGGTTCCGGTCCGGTACTGGTTCAGGGTCCGGTACTGGTTCCCGCTCCAATACTGGTTCCTGGTAAAATACTGGTTCCGGTTCCGGTTCCAATACTGGTTCCTGGTCCAATACTGGTTCCGGTTTTGTTACTGGTTTCGGTTCCGGTACCGGATCCGGTTCTGGTACTGGTTCTCGTTCCGGTACTGGTTCCGGTTCTGGTACTGCTTCTGGTACTGGTTCCGGTTCCAGTACTGGTTCCGGTTCTGGTACTAGTTTCGGTTCCGATACTGGTTTCGGTTCCGGTACTGGTTTCGGTACTCGTTCCGGTTCCGGTACTGGTTCTGGTTCCGGTACTGGTTCCGGTTCCGGTACTAGTTCCGGTCCGGTACTGGTTCCGGTTCAGGTACTGGTTCCTGGTCCAATACTGGTTTCGGTTCCGGTACTAGTTCCGGTCCGGTACTGGTTCCCGTTCCTTTCTGGTACTGTTCCCGGTTCCGGTTCCGGTACTGGTTCCGGTACCGGTACTGGTTCTGGTCCGGTACTGGTTCAGGGTCCGGTACTGGTTCAGGGTCCGGTACTGGTTCCAGCTATGGTACTGGTACCGGTTAAGTTTTGGTTCCGTTTCCGGTACTGGTTCAAGTTCCGGTAGTGGTTCCAGTTCCGCTACTGGTTGCGGAGTGGTACTGGTTGCGGTACTGGTTCCTGGTCCAATACTGGTTTCAGTTCCGGTACTAGTTCCGGTTCAGCTATTGGTTGCGGTTCCATTACTGGTTCCGGTTCCGGTACTGGTTCGGGTTCCGGTACTGGTACCGTTTCCAATATTGGTTTCGGTTCCGGTACTCGTTCCGGTCCTGTACTGGTTCCGGTTCCGGAACTGGTTCCTGGTCCAATACTGGTTTCGGTTCCGGTACTGGTTCGGGTTCCGGTACTGGTCCAATACTGGTTTCGGTTCCGGTACTCGTTCCGGTGCTCGTTCCGGTCCGGTACTGGTTCCGGATCCGGAAGTGGTTCCGGTCCAATGCTGGTTCCTAAGCCAATACTGGTCTCGGTTCCGGTACTGGTTCCGGTCCGGTACTGGTTCCGGTCCGGTACTGGTTCCGGTCCGGTACTGGTTCCGGGTCCGGTACTGGTTCCGGTCCGGTACTGGTTCCGGGTCCGGTACTGGTTCCGGGTCCGGTACTGGTTCCGGGTCCGGTACTGGTTCCGGGTCCGGTACTGGTTCCGGGTCCGGTACTGGTTCCGGGTCCGGTACTGGTTCCGGGTCCGGTTCTGGATCCGGGTCCGGTTCTGGTTCCGGGTCCGGTACTGGTTCCGGGTCCGGTTCTGGTTCCGGAGTGGTACGGGTTCCGGAGTGGTACTGGTTCCGGAGTGGTACTGGTTCCGGTACTGGTTCCTGGTATAATACTGGTTTCGGTTCCGGTTCTCGTTCCGTTCCGGTACTCGTTCCGTTCCGGTACTGGTTCCGGTTCCGGTACTGTTTCCGGTTCTGGTACTGGTTCCGGTTCCGGTACTGGTTCCGGTTCCGGTACTGGTTCCGGTTCCGGTACTGGTCCCGGTCTGGTACTGGTTCCTGGTCCAATACTGGTTTGGGTAGTGGTTCCGGTTCCGGTTCCGGTTCTGTTACTGGTTCCCGTTCCGGTACTGGTTCCGGTTCCGGTACTGGTTCCCGGTCCAGTACTGGTTCCGGTTCCGGTACTGGTTCCGGTTCCGGTTCCGATACTGGTTCCGGTCCGGTACTGGTTCCGGTTTTGTTACTGGTTTCGGTTCCGGTACCGGATCCGGTTCTGGTACTGGTTCTCGTTCCGGTACTGGTTCCGGTTCTGGTACTGCTTCTGGTACTGGTTCCGGTTCCAGTACTGGTTCCGGTTCTGGTACTAGTTTCGGTTCCGATACTGGTTTCGGTTCCGATACTGGTTTCGGTACTCGTTCCGGTTCCGGTACTGCTTCTTGTTCCGGCACTGCTTCCGGTTCCGGTACTAGTTCCGGTCCGGTACTGGTTCCGGTTCAGGAACTGGTTCCGGTTCAGGAACTGGTTCCTGGTCCAATACTGGTTTCGGTTCCTGTACTCGTTCCGGTCCTGTACTGGTTCCGGTTCCTTTCTGGTACTGTTCCCGGTTCCGGTTCCGGTACTGGTTCGGGTCCGGTACTGGTTCAGGGTCCGGTACTGGTTCCAGCTATGGTACTGGTACCGGTTAAGTTTTTGTTCCGTTTCCGGTACTGGTTCAATTTCCGGTAGTGGTTCCATTTCCGCTACCGGTTGCGGAGTGGTACTGGTTGCGGTACTGGTTCCTGGTCCAATACTGGTTTCAGTTCCGGTACTGGTTCCGGTTCAGGTATTGGTTCCGGTTCCAGTACTGGTTCCGGTTCCGGTACTGGTTCGGGTTCCGGTACTGGTACCGTTTCCAATATTGGTTTCGGTTCCGGTACTCGTTCCGGTCCTGTACTGGTTCCGGTTCCGGAACTGGTTCCTGGTCCAATACTGTTTTCGGTTCCGGTACTCGTTCTGGTCCGGTACTGGTTCCGGTTCCGGTACTGGTTCCGGTTCCGGTACTGGTTCGGGTTCCGGTACTGGTCCAATACTGGTTTCGGTTCCGGTACTCGTTCCGGTGCTCGTTCCAGTCCGGTACTGGTTCCGGATCCGGTAGTGGTTCCGGTCCAATGCTGGTTCCTAAGCCGGTACTGGTCTCGGTTCCGGTACTGGTTCCGGTCCGGTACTGGTTCCGGTCCGGTACTGGTTCCGGTCCGGTACTGGTTCCGGGTGCGGTACTGGTTCCGGTCCGGTACTGGTTCCGGGTCCGGTACTGGTTCCGGGTCCGGTACTGGTTCCGGGTCCGGTACTGGTTCCGGGTCCGGTACTGGTTCCGGGTCCGGTACTGGTTCCGGGTCCGGTACTGGTTCCGGGTCCGGTACTGGTTCCGGGTCCGGTACTGGTTCCGGGTCCGGTACTGGTTCCGGGTCCGGTACTGGTTCCGGAGTGGTACGGGTTCCGGAGTGGTACTGGTTCCGGAGTGGTACTGGTTCCGGTACTGGTTCCTGGTATAATACTGCTTTCGGTTCCGGTTCTCGTTCCGTTCCGGTACTCGTTCCGTTCCGGTACTGGTTCCGGTTCCGGTACTGGTTCCGGTTCTGGTACTGGTTCCGGTTCCGGTACTGGTTCCGGTTCCGGTACTGGTCCCGGTCTGGTACTGGATCTGGTTCCGGTACTTGTCCCGGTCTGGTACTAGTTCCTGGTCCAATACTGGTTTGGGTAGTGGTTCCGGTTCCGGTTCCGGTTCTTTTACTGGTTCCCGTTCCGGTACTGGTGCCGGTTCCGGTACTGGTTCCCGGTCCAATACTGGTTCCTGGTTCAATAGTGGTTTCGGTTAAGGTACTCGTTCCGGTCCGGTACTGGTTCCAGTTCCGGTACTAGTTTCGGTTCAGGTACTGGTTGCAGTTCCTGTACTGGTTCCGGTGGCTGTATTGGTTCGGGTTCCGGTACTAGTTCTGTTTCCGGTACTGGTTCCGGTGCTGGTACTGGTTCCGGTTCCGGCGCTGGTTACGGTCCGGTACATGTTCCGGTTCCGGTGCTGGTTCCTGGTCCAATACTGGTTCCTGGTGTGGTACTGGTTTCGGTTCCTTTTCCAGTTCCGGTACTGGTTCCCGCTCCAATACTGGTTCCTGGTCCAATACTGGTTCCGGTTCGGTACTGGTTCCGGTACTAGTTCCGGATCCAGCACTGGTTCCGGTTCTGGTACTGTTTCCGGTTCAGGTTCCGGTACTGGTTCCGGTTCCGGTACAGGTTCCGGTCCGGTCCGGTAACGGTCCAATACTGGTTCCGGTTCGGTACTGGTTCCGGTTCCGGTACTTTTTCCGGTTATAGTTCCGGTACTGGTTCCGGTACTAGTTCCGGATCCAGCACTGGTTCCGGTTCTGGTACTGTTTCCAGTTCCGGTTCCGGTACTGGTTCCGGTTCCGGTACAGGTTCCGGTCCGGTACTGGTTCAGTGTCCGGTACTGGTTCCTGGTCCAATACTGGTTCCGGTTCCAGCACTGGTTCCGGTTCTGGTACTGTCTCCGGTTCCGGTTCCGGAACTGGTTCCGGTTCCGGTACAGGTTCCGGTCCGGTACTGGTTCCGGTCCGGTACTGGTTCCCGCTCCAATACTGGTTCCTGGTAAAATACTGGTTCCGGTTCCGGTTCCAATACTGGTTCCTGGTCCAATAATGGTTCCGGTTCGGTACTGGTTCCGGTCCGGTACTGGTTCCGGTTCCGGTACTGGTTCCGGTTCCGTTACTGGTTTCGGTTCCGGTACCGGATATGGTTCTGGTACTGGTTCTCGTTCCGGTAGTGGTTCCGGTTCTGGTACTGTTTCTGGTACTGGTTCCGGTTCCAGTACTGGTTCCGGTTCTGGTACTGTTTCCGGTTCCGGTTCCGGTACTGGTTCCAGTCCGGTACTGGTTCAGGGTCCGGTACTGGTTTCGGTTCCGATACTGGTTTCGGTTCCGGTACCGGATCCGGTTCTGGTACTGGTTCTCGTTCCGGTACTGGTTCCGGTTCTGGTACTTTTTTCGGTTATGGTTCCGGTACTGGTTCCGGTTCCGGCACTGGTTCCGGTACTGGTTCCGGTTCCAGCACTGGTTCCAGTTCTGGTACTGTTCCGGTTCCGGTTCCGGTACTGGTTCCGGTTCCGGTACTGGTTCCGGTTCCGTTACTGGTTCCGGTTCCGGTACCGGATCCGGTTCTGGTACTGGTTCCGGTACTGGTTCCGGGTCCGGTACTGGTTCCGGTTCCGGTATTGGTTCCGGTTCCGGTTCTGGTATTTGTTCCGGTTCCGGTTCTGGTTCCGGTTAAGGTACTGGTTCCGGTTCCTGGTCCAATACTGTTTTCGGTTCCGGTACTCGGTCTGGTCCGGTTCTGGTTCCGGTTCCGGTATTGGTTCCGGTTCCGGTACTGGTTCCGGTTCCGGTACTGGTTCCGGGTCCGGTACTGGTTCCGGGTCCGGTACTGGTTCCGGTTCCGGTACTGGTTCCGGGTCCGGTACTGGTTCCGGGTGGTACTGGTTGCGGTACTGGTTCCGGTCCGGTACTGGTTTCGGTTCCGGTACTGGTTCCGGTTCCGGTATTGGTTGCGGTTCCGGTACTGGTTCCGGTTCCGGTACTGGTTCGGGTTCCGGTACTGGTTCCGGTTCCGGTATTGGTTTCGGTTCCGGTACTGGTTCCGGTTCCGGTACTGGTTCCGGTTCCGGTACTGGTTCCGGTTCCGGTACTGGTTTCGGTTCCGGTACTCGTTCTGGTCCGGTTCTGGTTCCGGTTCCGTTATTGGTTCCGGTTCCGGTACTGGTTCGGGTTCCGGTACTGGTCCAGTACTGGTTTCGGTTCCGGTACTGGTTCCGGTGCTGGTTCCGGTCCGGTACTGGTTCCGGGTCCGGTACTGGTTCCGGTCCGGTGCTGGTTCCGGCCGGTACTGGTTTCGGTTCCGGTACTGGTTCCGGTCCGGTACTGGTTCCGGGTCCGGTACTGGTTCCGGTCCGGTACTGGTTCCGGGTCCGGTACTGGTTCCGGGTCCGGTACTGGTTCCGGGTCCGGTACTGGTTCCGGGTCCGGTACTGGTTCCGGGTCCGGTACTGGTTCCGGGTCCGGTACTGGTTCCGGGTCCGGTACTGGTTCCGGGTCCGGTACTGGTTCCGGGTCCGGTACTGGTTCCGGGTCCGGTACTGGTTCCGGGTCCGGTACTGGTTCCGGGTCCGGTACTGGTTCCGGGTCCGGTACTGGTTCCGGGTCCGGTACTGGTTCCGGGTCCGGTACTGGTTCCGGGTCCGGTACTGGTTCCGGGTCCGGTACTGGTTCCGGGTCCGGTACTGGTTCCGGGTCCGGTACTGGTTCCGGGTCCGGTACTGGTTCCGGGTCCGGTACTGGTTCCGGGTCCGGTACTGGTTCCGGGTCCGGTACTGGTTCCGGGTCCGGTACTGGTTCCGGGTCCGGTACTGGTTCCGGGTCCGGTACTGGTTCCGGGTCCGGTACTGGTTCCGGGTCCGGTACTGGTTCCGGGTCCGGTACTGGTTCCGGGTCCGGTACTGGTTCCGGGTCCGGGTCTGGTACTGGATCTGGTTCCGGTACTTGTCCCGGTCTGGTACTAGTTCCTGGTCCAATACTGGTTTGGGTAGTGGTTCCGGTTCCGGTTCCGGTTCCGCTACTTTTTCCGGTTCCGGTACCGGTTCCGGTTCTTTTACTGGTTCCCGTTCCGGTACTGGTGCCGGTTCCGGTACTGGTTCCCGGTCCAATACTGGTTCCTGGTTCAATAGTGGTTTCGGTTAAGGTACTCGTTCCGGTCCGGTACTGGTTCCAGTTCCGGTACTAGTTCCGGTTCAGGTACTGGTTGCGGTTCCTGTACTGGTTCCGGTCCGGTACTAGTTCCGGTTCCGGTACTGGTTCCGGTGCTGGTACTGGTTCCGGTCCGGCGCTGGTTCCGGTCCGGTACAGGTTCCGGTTCCGGTGCTGGTTCCTGGTCCAATACTGGTTCCTGGTCTGGTACTGGTTTCGCTTTTTTCCAGTTCCGGTACTGGTTCCCGCTCCAATACTGGTTCCTGGTCCAATACTGGTTCCGGTTCGGTACTGGTTCCGGTACTGGTTCCGGGTCCAGTACTGGTTCCGGTTCTGGTACTGTTTCCGGTTCAGGTTCCGGTACTGGTTCCGGTTCCAATACTGGTTCCGGTTCGGTACTGGTTCCGGTTCCGGAACTTTTTCCGGTTATAGTTCCGGTACTGGTTCCGGGTCCGGTGCTGGTTCAGTGTCCGGTACTGGTTCCTGGTCCAAAACTGGTTCCGGTTCCAGCACTGGTTCCGGTTCTGGTACTGTCTCCGGTTCCGGTTCCGGAACTGGTTCCGGTTCCGGTACAGGTTCCGGTCCGGTGCTGGTTCCGGTCCGGTACTGGTTCAGGGTCCGGTACTGGTTCCCGCTCCAATACTGGTTCCTGGTAAAATACTGGTTCCGGTTCCGGTTCCAATACTGGTTCCTGGTCCAATAATGGTTCCGGTTCGGTACTGGTTCCGGTCCGGTACTGGTTCCGGTTCCGGTACTGGTTCCGGTTCCGTTACTGGTTTCGGTTCCGGTACCGGATCCGGTACTGGTACTGGTTCTGGTTCCGGTACTGGTTCCGGTTCTGGTACTGTTTCTGGTACTGGTTCCGGTTCCAGTACTGGTTCCGGTTCTGGTACTGTTTCCGGTTCCGGTTCCGGTACTGGTTCCAGTCCGGTACTGGTTCAGGGTCCGGTACTGGTTCCCGCTCCAATACTGGTTCCTGGTCCAATACTGGTTCCGGTTCGGTACTGGTTCCGGTCCGGTACTGGTTCCGGTTCCGGTACTGGTTCCGGTTCCGGTACTGGTTTCGGTTCCGGTACCGGATCCGGTTCTGGTACTGGTTCTCGTTCCGGTACTGGTTCCGGTTCTGGTACTTTTTCCGGTTATAGTTCCGGTACTGGTTCCGGTTCCGGCACTGGTTCCGGTACTGGTTCCGGTTCCAGCACTGGTTCCAGTTCTGGTACTGTTCCCGGTTCCGGTTCCGGTACTGGTTCCGGTCCGGTACTGGTTCCGGTTCCGGTACTGGTTCCGGTTCCGGTACTGGTTCCGGTTCCGGTACTGGTTCCGGTTCCGGTACTGGTTCCGGTTCTGGTACTGGTTCCGGTATGGTTTCGGTACTGGTTCCGGTTCCGGCACTGGTTCCGGTACTGGTTCCGGTTCCAGCACTGGTTCCTGGTCTGGTACTGGTTTCGGTTCCTTTTCCAGTTCCGGTACTGGTTCCGGTCCGGAACTGGTTCCTGGTCCAATACTGGTTTCGGTTCCGTTACTGGTTCTGGTTCCGATACTGGTTCCGGTACCGTTTCCGGTTTCGCTACTGGTTCCGGACTGGTTTCGGTTCCGGTACTGGTTCCGGTCCAGCACTGGTTCCGGTTCTGGTACTGGTTCCGGTTCCGGTACTGTTTCCTTTCCGGTGCCGGTTCTGGGTCCAGTATTGGTTCCGGTTCCGGTAGTGGTTCCGGTTCCGGTTCCGCTACTGGTTCCGGAATGGTACTGGTTCCGGTACAGGTTCCTGGTCTGGTACTGGTTCCGGTTCCTTTTCCGGTTCCGGTACTGGTTCCGGGTCCGGCACTGCTTCCGGTTCCGGTACTGGTTCCGGGTCCGGTACTGGTTCCGGTTCCGGTATTGGTTCCGATTCCGGTTCCGGTATTTGTTCCGGTTCCGGTTCTGGTTTCGGTTAAGGTACTGGTTCCGGTTCCGGTTCCGGTACTGGTTCAGGTTAAGGTACTGGTTCCGGTTAAAGTACTGGATCGGGTTAAGGTATTGGATCCGGTAAAATACTGGTTCCGGTCCGGTACAAGTTTTGTGTCCGGTACTGGTTCCGGGTCCGGTACTGCTTCCAGCTATGGTACTGGTTCTGGTTAAGTTTTTAGTTCCGTTTCCGGTACTGGTTCAATTTCCGGTACTGGTTCCGTTTCCGCTACTGGTTCCGGAGGGTACTGGTTCGGTACTGGTTCCTGGTCCAATACTGGTTTCAGTTCCGGTACTAGTTCCGGTTCAGCTATTGGTTGCAGTTCCAATACTGGTTCCGGTTCCGGTACTGGTACCGTTTCCAATATTGGTTTCGGTTCCGGTACTGGTTCCGGTCCGGTACTGGTTCCGGTTCCGGTACTGGTTCCTGGTCCAATACTGGTTTCGGTTCCGGTACTGGTTCCGGTTCTGGTACTGGTTCCGGTTCCGGTTCCGGTACTGGTTCCAGTTCCGGTACTGGTTCCGGTTCCGGTACTGGTTCCGGTTCCGGTACTGGTTCCGGTTCTGGTACTGGTTCCGGTTCCGGTTCCGGTACTGGTTCCGGTTCCGGTACTGGTTCCGGTCCGGTACTGGGTCCGGTTCTGGTACTGGTTCTGGTACTGGTTCCGGTTCCGGTACTGGTTCCGGTTCTGGTACTGGTTCCGGTTCCGGTTCCGGTACTGGTTCCGGTTCCAGTACTGGTTCCGGCTCTGGTACTGTTTCCGGTTCCGGTTCCGGTACTGGTTCCAGTTCCGGTACTGGTTCCGGTCCGGTACTGGTTGCGGTTCCGGTACTCGTTCTGGTCCGATTCTGGTTCCGGTTCCGTTATTGGTTCCGGTTCCGGTACTGGTTCGGTTTCCGGTACTGGTCCAATACTGGTTTCGGTTCCGGTACTCGTTCCGGTGCTCGTTCCGGTCCGGTACTGGTTCCGGTTCCGGTACTGGTTCCGGTCCAATGCTGGTTCCTAAGCCAATACTGGTTTCGGTTCCGGTAGTGGTTCCGGTACTGGTTCCGGGGTTGTACCGGTTCCGGTTCTGGTACTGGTTCCGGTTCCGGTACTGGTTCCGGTTCTGATACTGGTTCCGGTTCCGGTAGTGGTTCCGGTTCTGGTTCCCGTTCCGGTACTGGTTCCGGGTCCGGTACTGGTTCCGGTACTGGTTTCGGTTCCGGTAGCGGTTCCGGTTCTGGTTCCGGTTCCGCTACTGGTTCCGGGGTTGTACTGGTTCCGGTACTAGTTCCGGTTCGGTACTGGTTCCGGTTCCGGTACTGGTTCCGGTTCCGGTACTGGTTCCGGTTCCGGTACTGGTTCCGTTCCGGTACTGGTTCCGGTTCTGGTACTGGTTCCGGTTTGGTTCCGGTACTGGTTCCGGTTCCGGTACTGGTTCCGGTTCTGGTACTGTTCGGTTCCGGTTCTGGTACTGGTTCCGGTTCCGGTATTGGTTCCGGTTCCGGTACTGGTTCCGGTCCAGTACTGGTTTCGGTTCCGGTACTGGTTCCGGTCCGGTACTGGTTCCGGTTCCTTCGGGTCCAATGCTGGTTCCTGGTCCGGTACTGGTTCCGGTTCCGGTACTGGTGTCGGTTCCGGTACTGGTTCCGGTTCCGGTACTGGTTCCGGTTCCGGTACTGGTTCCGGTTCCGGTACTGGTTCTGGTCCGGTACTGGTTCCGGTTCCGGTACTGGTTCCGGTCCGGTACTGGTTCCGGTTCCGGGTACTGGTTCCGTCGGTACTGGTTCCGGTTCCGGTACTGGTTCCGGTCCGGTACTGGTTTCGGTTCCGGTACTGGTTCCGGTTCCGGTACTGGTTCCGGTCCGGTACTGGTTCCGGTTCAGGTACTGGTTCCGGTCCGGTACTGGTTCCGGTTCCGGTACTGGTTCCGGTCCGGTACTGGTTCCGGTTCCGGTACTGGTTCCGGTTCCGGTACTGGTTCCGGTTCCGGTACTGGTTCCGGTCCGGTACTGGTTCCGGGTCCGGTACTGGTTCAGGGTCCGGTACTGGTTCCGGGTCCGGTACTGGTTCCCGGTCCGGTACTGGTTCCTGGTCCAGTACTGGTTCCGGTTCGGTACTGGTTCCGGTACTGGTTCCGGTCCGGTACTGGTTCCGGGTCCGGTACTGGTTCCCGTTCCGGTACTGGTTCCGGTCCAATACTGGTTCCGGTTCCGGTACTGGTTCCGGTTCCGGTACTGGTTCCGGTTCCGGTACTGGTTCCGGTTCCGGTACTGGTTCCGGTTCCGGTACCGGATCCGGTTCTGGTACTGGTTCTCGTTCCGGTACTGGTTCCGGTTCTGGTACTGGTTCCGGTTCGGGTTCCGGTACTGGTTCCGGTTCCGGTACTGGTTCCGGTACTGGTTCCGGTTCCGTACTGGTTCCGGTTCTGGTACTGGTTCCGGTTCCGGTACTGGTTCCGGTCCGGTACTGGTTCCGGTTCCGGTACTGGTTCCGGTTCCGGTACTGGTTCCGGTTCCGATACTGGTTCCGGTACTGGTTCCGGTTCCAGTACTGGTTCCGGGTCTGGTACTGGTTTCGGTTCCTTTTCCAGTTCCGGTACTGGTTCCGGTCCGGTACTGGTTCCGGTACTGGTTCCGGTTCCGGTACTGGTTCCTGGTCTGGTACTGGTTTCGGTTCCTTTTCCAGTTCCGGTACTGGTTCCGGTCCGGTACTGTACCCGGTTCCGGTTCTGGTACTGGTTCCGGCAATGGTTTCGGTACTGGTTCCGGTTCCGGCACTGGTTCCGGTACTGGTTCCGGTTCCGGTACTGGTTCCGGGTCTGGTACTGGTTTCGGTTCCTTTTCCAGTTCCGGTACTGGTTCCGGTCCGGTACTGGTTCCAGTTCCGGTACTGGTTCCGGTCCGGTACTGGTTCAGGGTCCGGTACTGGCTCCCGCTCCAATACTGGTTCCTGGTCCAGTACTGGTTCCGGTTCTGGTACTGGTTCCGGTACTGGTTCCGGTTCCAGCACTGGTTCCGGTTCTGGTACTGTTCCCGGTTCCGGTTCTGGTACTGGTTCCGGTTCCGGTATTCGTTCCGGTTCAGGTACTGGTTCCTGGTCCAGTACTGGTTTCGGTTCCGGTACTCGTTCCGGTCCTGTACTGGTTCCGGTTCCTTCCGGGTCCAATGCTGGTTCCTAATCCAATACTGGTTCCGGTTCCGGTTCGGGTTCCGGTTCCGGTATTGGTTCCGGTTCCGGTACTGGTTCCGGTCCGGTACTGGTTCCGGTTCCGGTACTGGTTCCGGTCCGGTACTGGTTCCGGTTACTTCAGGGTCCAATGCTGGTTCCTGATCCAATACTGGTTCCGGTTCCGGTACCGGTGTCGGTTCCGGTACTGGTTCCGGTTCCGGTACTGGTTCCGGTTCCGGTATTGGTTCCGGTTCGGTACTGGTTCCGGTAATACTGGTTTCGGTTCCGGTACTGGTTCCGGTCCGGTACTGGTTCCGGTTCTCGGGTATCTGGTTCCGGTCCGGTACTGGTTCCGGTTCCGGTACTGGTTCCGGTCCGGTACTGGTTTCGGTTCCGGTACTGGTTCCGGTTCCGGTACTGGTTCCTGTTTCGGTACTGGTTCCGTTCCGGTACTGGTTCCGTTCCGGTACTGGTTCCGAATTCGGTACTGGTTCCGGTTCCGGTACTGGTTCCGGTTCCGGTACTGATTTCGGTTCCGGTACTGGTTCCGGTCCGGTACTGGTTCCGGTTCAGGAACTGGTTCCTGGTCCAATACTGGTTTCGGTTCCGGTACTCGTTCCGGTCCTGTACTGGTTCCGGTTCCTTTCTGGTACTTTTCCCGGTTCCGGTGCCGGTACTGGTTCTGGTCCGGTACTGGTTCAGGGTCCGGTACTGGTTCAGGGTCCGGTACTGGTTCAGGGTCCGGTACTGGTTCCCGGTCCAATACTGGTTCCTGGTCCAATACTGGTTCCGGTTCGGTACTGGTTCCGGTACTGGTTTCGGTTCCGGTAGCGGTTCCGGTTCCGGTACTCGTTCCGGTTCCGGTACCGGTTCCGGTTCCGGTACTCGTTCCGGTTCCGGTTCCGGTACTCGTTCCGGTTCCGGTACTGCTTCTTGTTCCGGCACTGCTTCCCGTTCCGGTACTGATTTCGGTTCCGGTACTAGTTCCGGTCCGGTACTGGTTCCGGTTCAGGAACTGGTTCCTGGTCCAATACTGGTTTCGGTTCCGGTACTCGTTCCGGTCCTGTACTGGTTCCGGTTCCGTTACTGGTTCTGGTTCCGATACTGGTTCCGGTACCGTTTCCGGTTTCGCTACTGGTCCGGTACCGGTTCTGGGTCCGGTATTGGTTCCGGTTCCGGTAGTGGTTCCGGTTCCGGTTCCGCTACTGGTTCCGGAATGGTACTGGTTCCGGTACAGGTTCCTGGTCTGGTACTGGTTCCGGTTCCTTTTCCGGTTCCGGTACTGGTTCCGGGTCCGGCACTGCTTCCGGTTCCGGTACTGGTTCCGGGTCCGGTACTGTTTCCGGTTCCTGTATTGGTTCCGATTCCGGTTCCGGTATTTGTTCCGGTTCCGGTTCTGGTTCCGGTTAAGGTACTGGTTCCGGTTCCGGTTCCGGTACTGGTTCCGGTCCGGTACAAGTTTTGTGTCCGGTACTGGTTCCGGGTCCGGTACTGCTTCCAGCTATGGTACTGGTACCGGTTAAGTTTTTGTTCCGTTTCCGGTACTGGTTCAATTTCCGGTACTGGTTCCATTTCCGCTACTGGTTGCGGAGTGGTACTGGTTGCGGTACTGTTTCCTGGTCCAATACTGGTTTCAGTTCCGGTACTAGTTCCGGTTCAGCTATTGGTTGCAGTTCCATTACTGGTTCCGGTTCCGGTACTGGTTCGGGTTCCGGTACTGGTACCGTTTCCAATATTGGTTTCGGTTCCGGTACTCGTTCCGGTCCTGTACTGGTTCCGGTTCCGGTACTGGTTCCGGGTCCAATACTGTTTTCGGTTCCGGTACTGGTTCTGATCCGGTTCTGGTTCCGAATCCGTTATTGGTTCGGGTTCCGGTACTGGTCCAATACTGGTTTCGGTTCCGGTTCTCGTTCCGGTACTAGTTCCGGTTCCAGCACTGGTTCCGGTTCTGGCACTGTTCCCGGTTCCGGTTCTGGTACTGTTCCGGTCCGGTACTGGTTCAGGGTCCGGTACTGGCTCCCGCTCCAATACTGGTTCCTGGTCCAATACTGGTTCCGGTTCGGTACTGGTTCCGGTACTAGTTCCGGTTCCAGCACTGGTTCCGGTTCTGGTACTGTTCCCGGTTCCGGTTCTGGTACTGGTTCCGGTTCCGGTACTGGTTCTGGTCCGGTACTGGTTCCGGTCTGGTACTGGTTCAGGGTCCGGTACTGGTTCCCGGTCCAATACTGGTTCCTGGTCCAGTACTGGTTCCGGTTCCGGTACTGGTTCCGGTACTGGTTCCGGTTCCAGCACTGGTTCCGGTTCTGGTACTGTTTCCGGTTCCGGTTCCGGTACTGGTTCCGGTTCCGGTACTGGTTCCGGTTCCGGTACTGGTTCAGGGTCCGGTACTGGTTCCCGGTCCAATACTGGTTCCTGGTCCAATACCGGTTTCGGTTTTGGTACTCGTTCCGGTCTGGTACTGGTTCCGGTTCTGGTACTGTTTCTGGTACTGGTTCCAGTTCCAGTACTGGTTCCGGTTCTGGTACTGTTTCCGGTTCCGGTTCCGGTACTGGTTCCGGTCCGGTACTGGTTCAGGGTCCGGTACTGGTTCAGGGTCCGGTACTGGTTCCGGGTCCAATACTGGTTCCGGTCCGGTACCGGATCCGGTTCTGGTACTGGTTCTCGTTCCGGTACTGGTTCCGGTTCTGGTACTTTTTCCGGTTATGGTTCCGGTACTGGTTCCGGTTCCGGCACTGGTTCCGGTAATGGTTCCACTTCCAGCACTGGTTCCAGTTCTGGTACTGTTCCGGTACTGGTTCCGGTTCCGGTACTGGTTCCGGTTCCGTTACTGGTTCCGGTTCCGGTACTGGTTCCGGTTCTGGTACTGGTTCCGGTTATGGTTTCGGTACTGGTTCCGGTTCCGGCACTGGTTCCGGTACTGGTTCCGGTTCCAGCACTGGTTCCTGGTCTGGTACTGGTTTCGGTTGCTTTTCCAGTTCCGGTACTGGTTCCGGTCCAGTACTTTTTCCAGTTCCGGAACTAGTTCCGGTTCCGGTTCTAAAACTGGTTCCTGGTCAAATACCGGTGTCGGTTCCGGTACTCGTTCCGGTTCCAGTACTGGTTCCGGTTCTGGTACTGTTTCCGGTACTGGTTCCGGTTCCAGTACTGGTTCCGGTTCTGGTACTGTTTCCGGTTCCGGTTCCGGTACTGGTTCCAGTTCCGGTACTGGTTCCGGTCCGGTACTGGTTCAGGGTCCGGTACTGGCTCCCGCTCCAATACTGGTTCCTGGTCCAATACTGGTTCCGGTTCGGTACTGGTTCCGGTACAAGTTCCGGTTCCGGTACTGGTTCCGGTTCCAGTTCCGGTACTGGTTCCGGTCCGGTACTGGTTCAGGGTCCGGTACTGGCTCCCGCTCCAATACTGGTTCCTGGTCCAATACTGGTTCCGGTCCGGTACTGGTTCCAGTTCCGGAACTAGTACCGGTTCCGGTTCTAAAACTGGTTCCTGGTCAAATACCGGTGTCGGTTCCGGTACTCGTTCCGGTTCCGGTACTGGTTCCGGTTCTGGTACTGTTTCCGGTTCCGGTACTGGTTCCGGTTCGGGTTCCGGTACTGGTACCGGTTCCGTTACTGGTTCCAGTTCTGGTACTGGTTTCAGTTCCGGTACTGGTTCCGGTTCTGGTACTGGTTCCGGTTCTGGTACTGGTTACGGTTCCGGATCCGGTTCTGGTACTGGTTCCGGTTATGGTTTCGGTACTGGTTCCGGTTCCGGCACTGGTTCCGGTTCTAGTACTGTTCCCGGTTCCGGTTAAGGTACTGGTTCCGGTTCTGATACTGGTTCCTGGTCCAACACTGGTTCCGGTTCGGTTCTGGTTCCGGTACTAGTTCCGGTTCCAGCACTGTTCCCGGTTCCGGTTCCGTTACTGGTTCCGGTTCCGTTACTGGTTCCGGTTCCGGTACCGGATCCGGTTCTGGTACTGGTTCTCGTTCCGGTACTGGTTCCGGCTCTGGTACTGGTTCCGGTTATGTTTCCGGTGCTGGTTCCGGTACTGGTTCCAGTTCCGGTACTGGTTGCGGTCCGGTACTGGTTCCAGTTCCGCAACTGGTTCCGGTTCCGGTTCTAAAACTGGTTCCTGGTCAAATACCGGTGTCGGTTCTGGTACTCTTTCCGGTTCCAGTACTGGTTCCGGTTCTGGTACTGGTTCCGGTCTGGTACTGGTTCAGGGTCCGGTACTGGCTCCCGCTCCAATACTGGTTCCTGGTCCAATACTGGTTCCGGGTCGGTACTGGTTCCGGTACTAGTTCCGGTTCCAGCACTGGTTCCGGTTCGGTACTGCTCCCGGTTCGGGTTCCGGTACTGGTTCCGGTCCCGTTACTGGTTCCGGTTCCGGTACCGGATCCGGTTCTGGTACTGGTTCCGGTTATGGTACTGGTTCCATTTCCGGTACTGGAACCGGAAGCAGTACGGTTCCGGTTCCCGGTTCCGGTTCCGGTACTGGTTCCGGTTCCGGTACTGGTTCCGGTCCGGTACTGGTTCAGGGTCCGGTACTGGTTCCCGGTCCAATACTGGTTCCTGGTCAAATACTGGTTCCGGTTCGGTACTGGTTCCGGTACTAGTTCCGGTTCCGGTACTCGTTCCGGTTCCGGTTGTGGTTCCTGGTCGAATACTGCTTCCGGTTCCGGTACTCGGTACGGTCCGGTATTGGTTACGGTTCGGGTTTCCGGTACTTTTTCCGATTAAGGTACTGGTTCCGGTAAAATACTGGTTCCGGTCCGGTACATGTTTTGTGTCCGGTTTTGGTTCCGGGTCCGGTACTGGTTCCGGTTAAGCTACTGGTTCCGGTTCCGGTTCCGGTACTGGTTCCGGTTAAGCTACTGGCTCCGGTTCCGGTTCCGGTACTTTTTCCGATTAAGGTACTGGTTCCGGTAAAATACTGGTTCCGGTCCGGTACATGTTTTGTGTCCGGTTCTGGTTCCGGTCCGGTACTGGATCCGGTCCGGTACAGGTTCCGGGTCCGGTTCTGGTTCCGGGTCCGGTACTGGTTCCGGGTCCGGTACTGGTTCCGGGTCCGGTACTGGTTCCGGTCCGGTACTGGTTCCGGTTATGGTACTGGTTCCATTTCCGGTACTGGTTCCGGGTCCGGTACTGCTTCCGTCTAAGGTACTGGTTTCGGTTAAGTTTTTTGATCCGTTTGCGGTAATGGTTCCGGACCGGTACTGGTTCCGGACCGGTACTGGTTCCGGTTCCGGTACTGGTTCCGGGTCCGGTACTGGTTCCGGGTCCGGTACTGGTTCCGGTTCCGGTACTGGTTCAGTCCGGTACTGGTTCCAGTCCGGTACTGGTTCAGGGTCCGGTACTGGTTCAGGGTCCGGTACTGGTTCCTGGTGTAATACTGGTTTCGGTACTGGTTCCTGGTGCAATACATGTTTCGGTAGTTCCAGTTCCGCTACTGGTTCCGCAGTGGTACTGGTACCGGTACTGGTTCCTGGTCCAATACTAGTTCCGATTCCAGTACTGGTTTCGGTTCTGGTACTGTTTCCAGTTCCAGTACTGGTTCCGGTTCTGGTACTGTTTCCGGTTCCTGTACTGGTTCCGGTTCTGGTACTGTTTCCGTTTCCGGAACCGGAACCAATACCGGACCGGAACTAGTACCGGAACCAGTACCACTACGGAACCAGTACCAGTATTGGACCGGAAACCAGTACCGGAACGTGAACCAGTACCGGACCGGAACCAGTACCGGAATCAGAACCAGTTCCGGAAACGGAACCAGTACCGGACCGGAACCAGTACCGGACCGGAACCAGTGCCGGAACCGGAACCAGCACCGGAACCGGAACCAGTACCGGAACCGGAACCAGTACCGGAACCGGAACCAGTACCGGAACCGGAACCAGTACCGGAACCGGAACCAGTACCGGAACCGGAACCAGTGCCGGACCCGGAACCAGTACCGGAAATGGAACCAGTACCTTAAGCGGAACCAGTACCGGAACCGGAGCAAGTACCGGAACCGGAACCGGAACCAGTACCGGACCAGGAACCAATACCGGAAATGGAACCAGTACCGGAAATGGAACCAGTACCGGAAACGGAACAAAAACTTAACCGGAACCAGTACTGGTTCCGGTCTGGTACTGGTTCACGGTCCGGTACTGGTTCCTGGTGCAATAATGGTTTTGGTACTGGTTCCTGGTGCAATACATGTTTCGGTAGTTCCGGTTCCGCTACTGGTTCCGGAGTGGTACTGGTACCGGTACTGGTTCCTGGTCCAATACTAGTTCCGGTGCCAGGACTGGTTCCGGTTCTGGTACTGTTTCCGGTTCCAGTACTGGTTCCGGTTCTGGTACTGTTTCCGGTTCCTGTATTGATGCCGATTCCGGTTCCGGTTCCGGTTCTGGTTCCGGTTAAGGTACTGATTCTGGTTGCTATTAAGGTACTGGTTTCCGTTAAGGTACTGGTTTCGGCTTAGGTACTGGATCCGTTAAAATACTGGTACCAATCAGGTACATTTTCTGTCTCCGGTACAGGTTCCGGCTAAGGTACTGGTTCCGGTTAAGTTTTTTGTTCCATTTCCGGTACTGGTTCCATTTCCGGTACTGGTTCCATTTGCGGTATTGGTTCCTGGTCCGGGACTGGTTCCGGTTCCGGTTGCGGTACTTGCTCCGGTTCCAGTACCGGTTTCGCTTAAAGTACTGGTTCCAGTCCGGTACTGGTACTGGTTCCGGTTCCAGTTCTGGTACTGGTTCCGGTCCCGGTATCGGTACTGGTTCCGGTTCCGGTACTGTTTCCGGTTCCGGTTCCGGTACTGGTTCCGGTTCCGGTTCCGGTACTGGTTCCGGTACTGGTTCCGGTTCCGGTTCCGGTACTGGTTCCGGTTCCGGTTCCGGTACTGGTTCCGGTTCCGGTTCCGGTACTGGTTGCGGTTCCGGTTCCGGTACTGGTTCCGGTTCCGGTTCCGGTACTGGTTCCGGTTCCTTTTCCGGTACTGGTTGCGGTTCCGGTTCCGGTACTGGTTCCGGTTCCAGTTCCGGTACTGGTTCCGTGTCCGGTACTGGATCCGGTCCGGTACTGGTTCCGGGTCCGGTACTGGTTCCGGGCCCGGTACTGGTTCCGGGCCCGGTACTGGTTCCGGGTCCGGTACTGGTTCCGGGCCCGGTACTGGTTCCGGGTCCGGTACTGGTTCCGGGTCCGGTACTGGTTCCGGGTCCGGTTCTGGTTCCGGGTCCTGTACTGGTTCCGGGTCCGGTACTGGTTCCGGGTCCGGTACTGGTTCCGGGTCCGGTACTGGTTCCGGGTCCGGTACTGGTTCCGGGTCCGGTACTGGTTCCGGGTCCGGTACTGGTTCCGGGTCCGGTACTGGTTCCGGGTCCGGTACTGGTTCCGGGTCCGGTACTGGTTCCGGGTCCGGTACTGGTTCCGGGTCCGGTACTGGTTCCGGGTCCGGTACTGGTTCCGGGTCCGGTACTGGTTCCGGGTCCGGTACTGGTTCCGGGTCCGGTACTGGTTCCGGGTCCGGTACTGGTTCCGGTCCGGTACTGGTTCCGGTACTGGTACTGATACTGGTACTGGTTCCGGTTCCTGTACTGGTTCCGGTTCCTGTACTGGTTCCGGGTCCGGTACTGGTTCCGGGTCCGGTACTGGTTCCGGGTCCGGTACTGGTTCCGGGTCCGGTACTGGTTCCGGGTCCGGTACTGGTTCCGGGTCCGGTACTGGTTCCGGGTCCGGTACTGGTTCCGGGTCCGGTACTGGTTCCGGGTCCGGTACTGGTTCCGGGTCCGGTACTGGTTCCGGGTCCGGTACTGGTTCCGGGTCCGGTACTGGTTCCGGGTCCGGTACTGGTTCCGGGTCCGGTACTGGTTCCGGGTCCGGTACTGGTTCCGGTCCGGTACTGGTTCCGGTTCTGGTACTGGTTCCGGTACTGGTACTGATACTGGTACTGGTTCCGGTTCCTGTACTGGTTCCGGTTCCGGTACTGGCTCCGGTTCCGGTACTAGTTCCGGTCCCGTACTGGTTCCGGGTCCGGTACTGGTTCCGGGTCCGGTACAGGTTCCGGTTCCGGTACTAGTTCCGGTCCGGTACTGGTTCCGGTCCGGTACTGGTTCCGGTTCTGGTACTGGTTCCGGTCCGGTCCGGTACTGGTTCCGGTACTGGTTCCGGTTCCGGTACTGGTTCCGGTTCCGGTTCCGGTTCCGGTTCCGGTTCCGGTTCCGGTACGGGTTCCGGTTCCGGTACTGGTTCCGGTTCCGGTACTGGTTCCGTATCCGGTACTTGTCCGGGTCCGGTACTTGTTCCGGGTGCGGTACTGCTTCCAGCTAAGTTACTGGTTCCAGTTAAGATTTTTGTTCCGTTTCTGGTACTGGTTCAATTTCCGATAGTGGTTTCGGTTCTGGTACTGGTTCCGGTTCTGGCACTGGTTCCGGTTCCGGTACTGGTTCCGGACCGGTACTGGTTCTGGGTCCGGTACTGCTTCTGGTTCCGGTACTGGTTCCGGTTCGGTACTGGTTCCGGGTCCGGTACTTGCTCCGGTTCAGGTTCCGGTGTTGGTTCCGCGTCCGGTTCCATTTCCGGTTCCGGTACTGGTTCCGGGTCCGGTACTGTTTCCGGTTCCTGTATTGGTTCCGATACCGCTTCCGGTATTTGTTCGGTTCCGGTTCTGGTTCCGGTTAAGGTACTGGTTCCGGTTTCGGTTGCGGTACTGGTTCCTGTATTGATACCGATTCCGGTTCCGGTTCCGGTTCTGGTTCCGGTTAAGGTACTGATTCCGGTTCCTATTAAGGTACTGGTTTCCGTTAAGGTACTGGTTTCGGCTTAGGTACTGGATCCGTTAAAATACTGGTACCAATCCGGTACATGTTCTGCTTCCGGTACAGGTTCCGGGTAAGGTACTGGTTCCGGTTAAGTTTTTTGTTCCGTTTCCGGTACTGGTTCCATTTTCGGTATTGGTTCCTTGTCCGGGACTTGTTCCGGTTCCGGTTCTAGTACCGGTTCCGGTTCCGGTAATGGGTCCCGATCCAATAGTGGTTTCGGTCCTATAGTGACTTCGGTTCCGGTAGTGGTTCCGGTACTGGTTCAGGTTCCGGTACTGGTTCCGGTTCCGGTTCCGGTACTGGTTCCGGTTCCGGTTCCGGTACTGGTTCCGGTTCCGGTTCCGGTACTGGTTCCGGTTCCGGTTCCGGTACTGGTTCCGGGTCCGGTACTGGATCCGGTCCGGTACTGCTTCCGGTTCCGCTACTGGTTCCGGGTCCGGTACTGGTTCCGGGTCCGGTACTGGTTCCGGGTCCGGTACTGGTTCCGGGTCCGGTACTGGTTCCGGTCCGGTACTGGTTGCTGGTCCGGTAGTGGTTCCGGTTCGGTACTGGTTCCGGTTAAGTTTTTTGTTCCGTTTGCAGTACTGGTTCCAGTCCGGTACTGGTTCCGGACCGGTACTGGTTCTGGGTCCGGTACTGCTTCTGGTTCCGGTACTGGTTCCGGTTCGGTTCTGGTTCCGGGTCCGGTACTTGCTCCGGTTCAGGTTAAGGTGCTGGTTCCGGGTCCGGTTCCATTTGCGGTTCCGTGTTCGGCACTGGTTCCGGTTCCGGTACTGGTTCCGGGTCCGGTACTGTTTCCGGTTCCTGTATTGGTTCCGATACCGCTTCCGGTATTTGTTCGGTTCCGGTTCTGGTTCCGGTTCCGGTACTGGGTCCGGTTCCGGTTCCGGTACTGGTTCCGGTCTGGTACTAGTTTCGGTTCGTGTACTGGTTCCGGGTCCGGTACTGTTTCCGGTTCCTGTATTGGTTCCGATACCGCTTCCGGTATTTGTTCGGTTCCGGTTCTGGTTCCGGTTCCGGTACTGGTTCCGGTCTGGTACTAGTTTCGGTTCCGGTACTGGTTCCTGGTCAAATCTTGTTTTCCGATCCATTAGTGGTTCCGGTTCCGGTTAAGCTACTGGTTCCGGAGTGGTACTGGTTCCGGTACTGGTTCGTGGTCAAATACCGGTCCGGTACTGTTTCCGGTTCCTGTATCGGTTCCGATACCGGTTCCGGTATTTGTTCGGTTCCGGTTCTGGTTCCGGTTAAGGTACTGGTTCCGGTACTTTTTCCGGTTAAGGTACTGGTTCCGGTAAAATACTGGTTCCGGAGTGGTAATGGTTCCGGCCCAATACTGTTTTCGGTTCCGGTACTCGTTCCGGTCCGGTACTGGTTCCGGTCCGGTACTGGTTCCGGTCCGGTACTCGTTCCGGTCCGGTACTGGTTCCGGTCCGGTACTCGTTCCGGTCCGGTACTGATTCCGGTCCGGAACTCGTTCCGGTCCGGTACTGGTTCCGGTCCGGTACTGGTTCCGGTTCGGTACTGGTTCCGGTCCGGTACTGGTTCCGGGTCGTGTACTGGTTCAGGGTCCTGTACTGGTTCCGGGTCGTGTACTGGTTCAGGGTCCTGTACTGGATCCGGTCCGGTATTGGTTCCGTTTCCGGCTTCGGTTCCGGTTCCGGTTCCGGTACTGGGTCCCGATCTAATACTGGTTCCTGGTCCAATACTGGTTCCGGTTCCGGTACCGGTACTGGTTCAAGTTCCGGTACAGGTTCCGGTTCCGGTACCGGTACTGGGTCCGGTTCCGGTTCCGGTACTGGTTCCTGGTCAAATACCGGTCCGGTACTGGCTCCGGTTCCGGAACTGATTCCTCGTCCGCGCTGGTCCCTGGTTCCGGGTCCGGTACTGGTTCCGGTCCGGTACTGGTTCCGGTCCGGTACTTGTTCCGGTCCGGTTCTGGTTCCGGTTCCGGTACTGGTTCCGGTCCGCTACTAGTTCCGGTTCCGGTACTGGTTCCGGGCCGGTACTTATTCCGGTTCCGGTACTGGTTCCGGTTCCAATTAAGGTACTGGATCCGGTAAAATACTGGTACCAATCCGGTACATGTTCTGTGTCCGGTAGAGGCTCCGGGTCCGGTACTGCTTCCAGCTAAGGTACTGGTTCCGGTTAAGTTTTTTGTTCCGTTTCCGGTACTGGTTCCGGAGTGGTACTGGTTCCGGTACTGGTTCCTGGTCCAATACTTGTTCCAGTTCCGGTACTTGTTCCGGTTCAGGTACCGGTTCCGGTACTGGTTCCGGTACTGGCTCCGGTTCCGGTACTGGTTCCGGTTCCGGTACTGGTTCCGGGTCCGGTACTGGTTCCGGTTACGGTACTGGTTCCGGGTCCGGTACTGCTTCCGGTTACGGTACTGGTTCCGGGTCCGGTACTGCTTCCGGTTACGGTACTGGTTCCGGGTCCTGTACTGGTTCCGGTTCCGGTACTGGTTCCAGCTAAGGTACTGGTTTCGGTTAAGTTTTTTGTTCCGTTTGCGGTACTGGTTCCAGTCCGGTACTGGTTCCGGACCGGTACTGGTTCTGGATCCGGTACTGGTTCCTGGTCCAATACTGGTTTCGGTTAAGGTACTCGTTCCGGTCCGGTACTGGATCCAGTCCCAGAACTGGTTCCGGTTCCGGTACTGGTTCCGGTTCAAGTACTGGTCCCGGCTACTGGTTCCGGTTCCGGGTCTGGTTCAAGTTCCGGTTCTGGTTAAAGTTCCGGTTCCGGTACTGGTTCCGGTTCCGGTCCGGTACTGGATCCAGTCCCAGAACTGGTTCCGGTTCCGGTACTGGTTCCGGTTCAAGTACTGGTCCCGGCTACTGGTTCCGGTTCCGGGTCTGGTTCAAGTTCCGGTTCTGGTTAAAGTTCCGGTTCCGGTACTGGTTCCGGTTCCGGTTCCGGTTCTGGTTCCGGTTCCGGTTCCGGTACTGTTTCCGGTTACGGTACTAATTCCGGTTCCGGTACTGGTTCCGGTTCCGGTACTGGTTTAGGGTCCGGTTCTGGTTCCGGTTCCGGTACTGGTTCCGCTTTCGGTACTTGTTCTGGTCCGATACTGGTTCCGGTCCGGTACTGGTTTCGGTCCGGTACTCGTTCCGGTCCGGTACTGGTTCCGGGTTGTGTACTGGTTCAGGGTCCTGTACTGGTTCCGGGTCGTGTACTGGTTCAGTGTCCAGTACTGGTTCTGGGTTCGGTACTGGATCCGTTTCCGGTAGTTCCTTGTTCCAGGTAGTTCCGGTACTGGTTCCAGTTCTGGTACTGGTTCCGGCTCCGGTACTGTTTCCGGTTACGGTACTAATTCCGGTTCCGGTACGGTTCCGGTTCCGGTACTGGTTTAGGGTCCGGTTCTGGTTCCGGTTCCGGTACTGGTTCCGCTTTCGGTACTTGTTCTGGTCCGATACTGGTTCCGGTCCGGTACTGGTTTCGGTCCGGTACTCGTTCCGGTCCGGTACTGGTTCCGGGTTGTGTACTGGTTCAGGGTCCTGTACTGGTTCCGGGTCGTGTACTGGTTCAGTGTCCAGTACTGGATCCGGTCCGGTACTGGTTCCGGGTCCGGTACTGGATCCGGTCCGTTACTGGTTCCGGTTCCGGAACTGGTTCCGACTTCGGTTCCGGTTCCGGTTCCGGTACTGGGTCCCGATCTAATACTGGTTCCTGGTCTAATACTGGTTCTGGTTCCGGTTCCGGTACTGGTTCAGGTTCCGGTACAGGTCCGCTTCCGGGTCCGGTACTGCTTCCAGCTAGGGTACTGATTCCGGTTAAGTTTTTTGTTCCGTTTCCGGTACTGGTTCCGGAGTGGTACTGGTTCCGGTACTGGTTCCTGGTCCAATACTTGTTCCAGTTCCGGTACTTGTTCCGGTTCAGGTACTGGTTCCGGTTCCGGTACCGGTTCCGGTTCCGGTACTGGTTCCGGTTCCGGTACCGGTTCCGGTACTGGTTCCGGTTCCGGTACTGGTTCCGGTACTGGTTCCGGTTCCGGTACTGGTTCCGGTTCCATTACTGGTTCCGGTTACGGTACTGGTTCCGGGTCCGGTACTGGTTCGCGTTACGGTACTGGTTCCGGGTCCGGTACTGTTTCCTGTTCCGGTACTGGTTCCGGCTAAGGTACTGGTTCCGGCTAAGCTACTGGTTTCGGTTAAGTTTTTTGACCGTTTGCGGTACTGGTTCCAGTCCGGTACTGGTTCCGGACCGGAACTGGTTCTGGGTCCGGTACTGGTTCCTGTTCCAATACTGGTTTCGGTTAAGGTACTCGTTCCGGTTCCTATTAAGGTACTGCTTTCCGTTAAGGTACTGGTTCCGGTTAAGGTACTGGATCTGGTAAAATACTGGTACCAATCCGGTACATGTTCTGTGTCCGGTACAGGTTCCGGGTCCTGTACTGCTTCCGGCTAAGGTACTGGTTTCGGTTAAGTTTTTTGTTCCGTTTGCGGTACTGGTTCCAGTCCGGTACTGGTTCCTGGTCCAATACTGTTTTCGGTTAAGGTACTCGTTCCGGTCCGGTACTGGTTCCTGGTCCAATACTGGTTTCGGTTAAGGTACTCGTTCCGGTCCGGTACTGGTTCCAGTTCCAGAACTGGTTCCGTTTCCGGTACTGGTTCCGGTTCAAGTACTGGTCCCGGTTCCGCTACTGGTTCCGGTTCCGCTTTTGGTTCCGGTTCAGGGTCTGGTTCAAGTTCCGGTTCTGGTTAAAGTTCCGGTTCCGGTACTGGTTCCGGTTCCGGTTCTGGTTCCGGTTCCGGTTCCGGTACTGTTTCCGGTCCGGTACTGGTTCTGGGTTCGGTACTGGATCCGTTTCCGGTAGTTCCTTGTTCCAGGTATTTCCGGTACTGGTTCCAGGTCTGGTACTGGTTCCGGCTCCGGTACTGGTTCCGGTTACGGTACTAATTCCGGTTCCGGTACGGTTCCGGTTCCGGTACTGGTTTAGGGTCCGGTTCTGGTTCCGGTTCCGATACTTGCTCTGGTCCGGTACTGGTTCCGGTCCGGTACTCGTTTCGGTCCGGTACAGGTTCCGGTTCGGTACTGGTTCCGGTCCGATACTGGTTCCGGGTCGTGAACTGGTTCATTGTCCTGTACTGGATCCGGTCCGGTACTGGTTCCGGGTCCGGTACTGGATCCGCTCCGGTACTGGTTCCGGTTCCGGAACTGGTTCCGGCTTCGGTTCCGGTTCCGGTTCCGGTACTGGGTCCCGATCTAATACTGGTTCCTGGTCCAATACTGGTTCCGGTTCCGGTTCTGGTACTGGTTCAGGTTCCGGTGCAGGTTCCGGTTCCGGTTCCGGTACTGGGTCCGGTTCCGGTTCCGGTACTGGTTCCGGTCTGGTACTGATACACGGTCCGGTACTGGTTCCTGGTCAAATCTTGTTTTCCGATCCATTTGTGGTTCCGGTTCCGGTTCCGGTTCCGGTTAAGCTACTGGTTCCGGAGTGGTACTGGTTCCGGTACTGGTTCCTGGTCAAATACCGGTCCGGTACTGGCTCCGGTTCCGGAACTGATTCCTCGTCCGCGCTGGTCCCTGTTTCCATGTCCGGTACTGGTTCCGGTCCGGTACTTGTTCCGGTCCGGTACCTGTTCCGGTCCGGTTCTGGTTCCGGTTCCGGTCCTGGTTCCGGTCCGCTACTGGTTCCGGTTCCGGTACTGGTTCCGGTCCGGTACTTATTCCGGTTCCGGTACTGGTTCCGGTTCCAATTAAGGTACTGGATCCGGTAAAATACTGGTACCAATCCGGTACATGTTCTGTGTCCGGTAGAGGTTCCGGGTCCGGTACTGCTTCCAGCTAAGGAACTGGTTCCGGTTAAGTTTTTTGTTCCGTTTCCGGTACTGGTTCCGGAGTGGTACTGGTTCCGGTACTGGTTCCTGGTCCAATACTTGTTCCAGTTTCGGTACTTGTTCCGGTTCAGGTACTGGTTCCGGTTCCGGTACCGGTTCCGGTTCTGGTACTGGATCCGGTTCCGGTTCAGGTACTGGTTCCGGCTCCGGTACTGGTTCCGGTTCCGGTACTGGTTCCGGTTCCGGTACTGGTTCCGGTTCCGGTACTGGTTCCGGTTCCGGTACTGGTTCCGGTTCCGGTACTGGTTCCGGTTCCGGTTCCGGTTCCGGTACTGGTTCCGGTTCCGGTTCCGGTTACGGTACTGGTTCCGGTTACGGTACTGGTTCCGGGTCCGGTACTGGTTCCGGTTCCGGTACTGGTTCCGGCTAAGGTACTGGTTCCGGCTAAGGTACTGGTTTCGGTTAAGTTTTTTGTTCCGTTTGCGGTACTGGTTCCAGTCCGGTACTGGTTCCGGACCGGTACTGGTTCTGGGTCCGGTACTGGTTCCTGGTCCAATACTGGTTTCGGTTAAGGTACTCGTTCCGGTTCCTATTAAGGTACTGGTTTCCGTTAAGGTACTGGTTCCGGTTAAGGTACTGGATCAGGTAAAATACTGGTACCAATCCGGTACATGTTCTGTGTCCGGTACAGGTTCCGAGTCCTGTACTGCTTCCGGCTAAGGTACTGGTTTCGGTTAAGTTTTTTGTTCCGTTTGCGGTACTGGTTCCAGTCCGGTACTGGTTCCGGACCGGTACTGGTTCTGGGTCCGGTACTGGTTCCTGGTCCAATACTGGTTTCGGTTAAGGTACTCGTTCCGGTCCAGTACTGGTTCCAGTTCCAGAACTGGTTCCGGTTCAAGTACTGGTCCCGGTTCCGGTACTGGTTTCGGTTCCGCTCCTGGTTCCGGTTCCGGGTCTGGTTCAAGTTCCGGTTCTGGTTAAAGTTCCGGTTCCGGTACTGGTTCCGGTTCCGGTTCCAGTTCTGGTTCCGGTTCCGGTTCCGGTACTGTTTCCGGTCCGGTACTGGTCTGGGTTCGGTACTGGATCCGTTTCCGGTAGTTCCTTGTTCCAGGTAGTTCCGGTACTGGTTCCAGTTCTGGTACTGGTTCCGGCTCCGGTACTGGTTCAGGTTACGGTACTAATTCCGGTTCCGGTACGGTTCCGGTTCCGGTTCCGGTACTGGTTTAGGGTCCGGTTCTGGTTCCGGTTCCGGTACTGGTTCCGCTTTCGGTACTTGTTCTGGTCCGGTACTGGTTTCAGTTCAGGTTCCGGTACTGGTTCCGGTCCAATACTTTTTCCAGGTCCAATAGTGGGTTCGGTTCCGGTTCCGATTCCGGTTACGCTACTGGTTCCGGAGTGGTACTCGTTCCGGTACTTGTTCCTGGTCCAATACTTGTTCCAGTTTCGGTACTAGTTCTGTTTCAGGTACTGGTTGCGGTTCCGGTTCTGGTTCCAGTGCCTGTATTGGTTCCGATTCCGGTACTAGTTCCGGTTCCGATACTGGTTCCGGTTCTGGTACTGGTTTCGGTTCCGGTACTGGTTCCTGGTCTGGTACTGGTTCCGGTTCCTTTTCCGGTTCCGGTTCCGGTTCTGGTTCCGGGTCCGGCACTGGTTCCGCTTTCGGTACTTGTTCTGGTCCGGTACTGGTTTCAGTTCAGGTTCCGGTTCTGGTTCCCTGTCCAATACTTTTTCCAGGTCCAATAGTGGTTTCGGTTCCGGTTCCGATTCCGGTTACGCTACTGGTTCCGGAGTGGTACTCGTTCCGGTACTTGTTCCTGGTCCAATACTTTTTCCAGTTTCGGTACTAGTTCTGTTTCAGGTACTGGTTCCGGTTCCGGTTCTGGTTCCGGTTATGGTTCTGGTTCCGGTACTTTTTCCGGTTAAGGTACTGGTTCCGGTAAAATACTGGCTCCGGAGTGGTACTGGTTCCGGTACTGGTTCCTGGTCCAATACTGTTTTCGGTTCCGGTACTTGTTCCGGTCCGGTACTTGTTCCGGTCCGGTATTGGTTCCGGTCCGGTACTGGTTCCGGTCCGGTACTGGTTCCGGTTCCGGTAGTTCCTGGTTCCTGGTAGTTTCGGTACTGGTTCCAGTTCTGGTACTGGTTCCGGTTCCGGTACTGTTTCCGGTTCTGGTACCGGTTCCGGTTCCGGTACTGGTTCCGGTTCCTGTATTGGTTCCGATTCCGGTTCCGGTATTTGTTCCGGTTCCGGTTCTGGTTACGGTTAAGGTACTGGTTCCGGTTATGGTACTGGATCCGGTTAAATACTGGTACCAATCCGGTACATGTTCTGTGTCCGGTACAGGTTCCGGGTCCTGTACTGCTTCCGGCTAAAGTACTGGTTCCGGTTAAGTATTTTGTTCCGTTCAGGTACAGGTTCCATATCCGGTACTGGTTCCGGTTCCGGCACTGGTTCCGGTTCCGGCACTGGTTCCGGTTCCGGCACTGGTGCCGGTTCCTCCACTGGTTCCGGTTACGGTACTGGTTTCATGTCCGGTACTGGTTCCGGGTCCGGTACGGGTTCCGGGTCCGGTACTGGCTCCAGATCCGGTACTGTTTCCGGTTCCTGTATTGGTTGCGATTCCGGTTTCGGTATTTGTTCCGGTTCCGGTTCTGGTTACGGTTCCGGTACTGGTTCCGGTGCCTGTATTGGTTCCGGTTATGGTACTGGATCCGGTTAAATACTGGTACCAATCCGGTACATGTTCTGTGTACGGAACAGGTTCCGGGTCCTGTACTGCTTCCGTCTAAGGTACTGGTTCCGGTTAAGTATTTTGTTCCGTTTCCGGTACTGGTTCCATATCCGGTACTGGTTCCGGTTCCGGTACTGGTTCCGTTTACGGTACTAATTCCGGTTCCGGTACGGTTCCGGTTCCGGTACTGGTTTCGGTTCCAAAACTGGTTCCGGTTCTGGTACTGTTTCCGGTTCCAGTACTGGTTAAGGTTCTGGTACTGTTTCCGGTTCCGGTTCCGGTACTGGTTCCGGTTCCGGTATTGGTTCCGGTCCGGTACTGATTCCTGGTCCAATAGTGGTTTCGGTTGCGGTAGTGGTTCCGGTTCCGGTTCCGCTACTGGTACTGGTTTAGGGTCCAGTTCTGGTTCCGTTTCCGGTTGAGGTTCCGGTACTGTTTCCGGTCCGGTACTGGTTCTGGGTTCGGTACTGGATCCGTTTCCGGTAGTTCCTTGTTCCAGGTATTTCCGGTACTGGTTCCAGGTCTGGTACTGGTTCCGGCTCCGGTACTGGTTCCGTTTACGGTACTAATTCCGGTTCCGGTACGGTTCCGGTTCCGGTACTGGTTTAGGGTCCGGTTCTGGTTCCGGTTCCGATACTTGTTCTGGTCCGGTACTGGTTCCGGTCCGGTACTCGTTTCGGTCCGGTACAGGTTCCGGTTCGGTACTGGTTCCGGTCCGGTACTGGTTCCGGGTCGTGAACTGGTTCATTGTCCTGTACTGGATCCGGTCCGGTACTGGTTCCGGGTCCGGTACTGGATCCGCTCCGGTACTGGTTCCGGTTCCGGAACTGGTTCCGGCTTCGGTTCCGGTTCCGGTTCCGGTACTGGGTCCCGATCTAATACTGGTTCCTGGTCCAATACTGGTTCCGGTTCCGGTTCTGGTACTGGTTCAGGTTCCGGTGCAGGTTCCGGTTCCGGTTCCGGTACTGGGTCCGGTTCCGGTTCCGGTACTGGTTCCGGTCTGGTACTGATACACGGTCCGGTACTGGTTCCTGGTCAAATCTTGTTTTCCGATCCATTTGTGGTTCCGGTTCCGGTTCCGGTTCCGGTTAAGCTACTGGTTCCGGAGTGGTACTGGTTCCGGTACTGGTTCCTGGTCAAATACCGGTCCGGTACTGGCTCCGGTTCCGGAACTGATTCCTCGTCCGCGCTGGTCCCTGGTTCCGTGTCCGGTACTGGTTCCGGTCCGGTATTTGTTCCGGTCCGGTACTTGTTCCGGTCCGGTTCTGGTTCCGGTTCCGGTCCTGGTTCCGGTCCGCTACTGGTTCCGGTTCCGGTACTGGTTCCGGTCCGGTACTTATTCCGGTTCCGGTACTGGTTCCGGTTCCAATTAAGGTACTGGATCCGGTAAAATACTGGTACCAATCCGGTACATGTTCTGTGTCCGGTAGAGGTTCCGGGTCCGGTACTGCTTCCAGCTAAGGAACTGGTTCCGGTTAAGTTTTTTGTTCCGTTTCCGGTACTGGTTCCGGAGTGGTACTGGTTCCGGTACTGGTTCCTGGTCCAATACTTGTTCCAGTTTCGGTACTTGTTCCGGTTCAGGTACTGGTTCCGGTTCCGGTACCGGTTCCGGTTCTGGTACTGGATCCGGTTCCGGTTCAGGTACTGGTTCCGGCTCCGGTACTGGTTCCGGTTCCGGTACTGGTTCCGGTTCCGGTACTGGTTCCGGTTCCGGTACTGGTTCCGGTTCCGGTACTGGTTCCGGTTCCGGTTCCGGTTCCGGTACTGGTTCCGGTTCCGGTTCCGGTTCCGGTACTGGTTCCGGTTACGGTACTGGTTCCGGGTCCGGTACTGGTTCCGGTTACGGTACTGATTCCGGGTCCGGTACTGGTTCCGGGTCCGGTACTGTTTCCGGTTACGGTACTGGTTCCGGGTCCGGTACTGGTTCCGGTTACGGTACTGGTTCCGGGTCCGGTACTGGTTCCGGTTACGGTACTGGTTCCGGGTCCGGTACTGGTTCCGGTTACGGTACTGGTTCCGGGTCCGGTACTGGTTCCGGTTCCGGTACTGGTTCCGGCTAAGGTACTGATTCCGGCTAAGGTACTGGTTTCGGTTAAGTTTTTGTTCCGTTTGCGGTACTGGTTCCAGTCCGGTACTGGTTCCGGACCGGTACTGGTTCTGGGTCCGGTACTGGTTCCTGGTCCAATACTGGTTTCGGTTAAGGTACTCGTTCCGGTTCCTATTAAGGTACTGGTTTCCGTTAAGGTACTGGTTCCGGTTAAGGTACTGGATCAGGTAAAATACTGTTACCAATCCGGTACATGTTCTGTGTCCGGTACACGTTCCGTGTCCGGTACTGCTTCCGGCTAAGGTACGGGTTCCGGTTAAGTTTTTTGTTCCGTTTGCGGTACTGGTTCCAGTCCGGTACTGGTTCCGGACCGGTACTGGTTCTGGGTCCGGTACTGGTTCCTGGTCCAATACTGGTTTCGGTTAAGGTACTCGTTCCGGTCCAGTACTGGTTCCAGTTCCAGAACTGGTTCCGGTTACGGTACTGGTCCCGGTTCCGGTACTGGTTTCGGTTCCGCTCCTGGTTCCGGTTCCGGGTCTGGTTCAAGTTCCGGTTCTGGTTAAAGTTCCGGTTCCGGTACTGGTTCCGGTTCCGGTTCCAGTTCTGGTTCCGGTTCCGGTTCCGGTACTGTTTCCGGTCCGGTACTGGTCTGGGTTCGGTACTGGATCCGTTTCCGGTAGTTCCTTGTTCCAGGTAGTTCCGGTACTGGTTCCAGTTCTGGTACTGGTTCCGGCTCCGGTACTGGTTCAGGTTACGGTACTAATTCCGGTTCCGGTACGGTTCCGGTTCCGGTTCCGGTACTGGTTTAGGGTCCGGTTCTGGTTCCGGTTCCGGTACTGGTTCCGCTTTCGGTACTTGTTCTGGTCCGGTAATGGTTTCAGTTCAGGTTCCGGTACTGGTTCCCTGTCCAATACTTTTTCCCGGTCTAATAGTGGTTTCGGTTCCGGTTCCGATTCCGGTTACGCTACTGGTTCCGGAGTGGTACTCGTTCCGGTACTTGTTCCTGGTCCAATACTTGTTCCAGTTTCGGTACTAGTTCTGTTTCAGGTACTGGTTGCGGTTCCGGTTCTGGTTCCAGTGCCTGTATTGGTTCCGATTCCGGTACTAGTTCCGGTTCCGATACTTGTTCCGGTTCTGGTACTGGTTTCGGTTCCGGTACTGGTTCCTGGTCTGGTACTGGTTCCGGTTCCTTTTCCGGTTCCGGTTCCGGTTCTGGTTCCGGGTCCGGCACTGGTTCCGCTTTCGGTACTTGTTCTGGTCCGGTACTGTTTTCAGTTCAGGTTCCGGTTCTGGTTCCCTGTCCAATACTTTTTCCAGGTCCAATAGTGGTTTCGGTTCCGGTTCCGATTCCGGTTACGCTACTGGTTCCGGAGTGGTACTCGTTCCGGTACTTGTTCCTGGTCCAATACTTTTTCCAGTTTCGGTACTAGTTCTGTTTCAGGTACTGGTTCCGGTTCCGGTTCTGGTTCCGGTTATGGTTCTGGTTCCGGTACTTTTTCCGGTTAAGGTACTGGTTCCGGTAAAATACTGGCTCCGGAGTGGTACTGGTTCCGGTACTGGTTCCTGGTCCAATACTGTTTTCGGTTCCGGTACTTGTTCCGGTCCGGTACTTGTTCCGGTCCGGTATTGGTTCCGATCCGGTACAGGTTCCGGTCCGGTACTGGTTCCGGTTCCGGTAGTTCCTGGTTCCTGGTAGTTTCGGTACTGGTTCCAGTTCTGGTACTGGTTCCGGTTCCGGTACTGTTTCCGGTTCTGGTACCGGTTCCGGTTCCGGTACTGGTTCCGGTTCCTGTATTGGTTCCGATTCCGGTTCCGGTATTTGTTCCGGTTCCGGTTCTGGTTACGGTTAAGGTACTGGTTCCGGTTATGGTACTGGATCCGGTTAAATACTGGTACCAATCCGGTACATGTTCTGTGTCCGGTACAGGTTCCGGGTCCTGTACTGCTTCCGGCTAAAGTACTGGTTCCGGTTAACTATTTTGTTCCGTTCAGGTACAGGTTCCATATCCGGTACTGGTTCCGGTTCCGGCACTGGTTCCGGTTCCGGCACTGGTTCCGGTTCCGGCACTGGTGCCGGTTCCTCCACTGGTTTCATGTCCGGTACTGGTTCCGGGTCCGGTACGGGTTCCGGGTCCGGTACTGTTTCCGGTTCCTGTATTGGTTGCGATTCCGGTTTCGGTATTTGTTCCGGTTCCGGTTCTGGTTACGGTTCCGGTACTGGTTCCGGTGCCTGTATTGGTTCCGGTTATGGTACTGGATCCGGTTAAATACTGGTACCAATCCGGTACATGTTCTGTGTACGGAACAGGTTCCGGGTCCTGTACTGCTTCCGTCTAAGGTACTGGTTCCGGTTAAGTATTTTGTTCCGTTTCCGGTACTGGTTCCATATCCGGTACTGGTTCCGGTTCCGGCACTGGTTCCGGTACGGGTTACGGTTCCGGTACTGGTTTCGGTTCCAGAACTGGTTCCGGTTCTGGTACTGTTTCCGGTTCCAGTACTGGTTAAGGTTCTGGTACTGTTTCCGGTTCCGGTTCCGGTACTGGTTCCGGTTCCGGTATTGGTTCCGGTCCGGTACTGATTCCTGGTCCAATAGTGGTTTCGGTTGCGGTAGTGGTTCCGGTTCCGGTTCCGGTTCCGCTACTGGTACTGGTTTAGGGTCCAGTTCTGGTTCCGTTTCCGGTTGAGGTTCCGGTACTGGTTTCAGTTCAGGTACTGGTTGCGGTTCCGGTACTGGCTCCGGTGCCTGTATTGGTTCCGGTTAAGGTACTGGTTCCAGTACCGGTTCCGGTGCTGGTTCCGGTTAAGCTACTGGTTCCGGTTCCGGTTCCGGTACTTTTTCCGATTAAGGTACTGGTTCCGGCAAAAAGCTGGTTCCGGTCCGGTACATGTTCTGTGTTCGGTACTGGTTCCGGGTGCGGTACTGCTTCCAGCTAAGGTACTGGTTCCGGTTAAGATTTTTGTTCCGTTTCCGGTACTGGTTCAATTTCCGGTACTGGTTCCGGTCCGGTAGTGGTTCCTTTCCGGTACTGGTTCCGGTTCTGGTACTGTTTCCGGTTCCAGTACTGGTTCCGGTTCGGTACTGGTTCCGGTTCCGGTACTATTTCCGGTTCCGGTACTGGTTCCGGTTCGGTACTGGTTCCGGTCCGGTACTGTTTCCGGTTCTGGTACTGGTTCCGGTTCAGGTACTGGTTCCGGTTCAGGTACTGGTTCCGGTTCCGGTACTGGTTCCGGGTCCGGTACTGGTTCCGGGTCCGGTACTGGTTCCGGGTCCGGTACTGGTTCCGGTTCAGGTACTGGTTCCGGTTCAGGTACTGGTTCCGGTGCCTGTATTGGTTCCGGTTAAGGTACTGGTTCCGGTTCCGGTACTGGTTCCGGTTAAGCTACTGGTTCCGGTTCCGGTTCCGGTACTTTTCTGATTAAGGTACTGGTTCCGGTAAAATGCTGGTTCCGGTCCGGTACATGTTCTGTGTTCGGTACTGGTTACGGGTGCGGTACTGCTTCCAGCTAAGGTACTGGTTCCGGTTAAGATTTTTGTTCCGTTTCCGGTACTGGTTCAATTTCCGGTACTGGTTCCGGTAAGGTACTGGTTCCGGTCTGGTACTGGTTCCGGTTCTGGTACTGGTTCCGGTTCCGGTACTGGTTCTGGTTCCGGTACTGGTTCCGGTTCCGGTACTGGTTCCGGTTCCGGTACTGGTTCCGGTTCCGGTACCGCTACTGGTTCCGGAGTGGTACTGGGTTTCGGTTAAGGTACTCGCTCCGGTCCGATACTGGTTCCAGTTCCGGAATTTGTTCCGGTTCCGCTACTGGTTCCGGAATGGTACTGGTTCCGGTATTGGTTCCTGGTCTGGTACTGGTTCCGGTTCCTTTTCCGGTTCTGATTAAGGTACTGGTTCCGGTTCCGGTTCCGGTACTGGTTCCGGTTAAGCTACTGGTTCCGGTTCCGGTTCCGGTCCTTTTTCCGGTTAAGGGACTGGTTCCGGTAAAATGCTGGTTCCGGCCCGGTACATATTCTGTGTCCGGTACCGCTTCCAGCTAAGTTACTGGTTCCGGTTAAGATTTTTGTTCCGTTTCCGGTACTGGTTCAATTTCCGGTACTGGTTCCGGTAAGGTACTGGTTCCGGTCTGGTACTGGTTCCGGTTCCGGTACTGGTTCCGGTTCTGGTACTGGTTCCGGTTCCGGTACTGGTTCTGGTTCCGGTACTGGTTCCGGTTCCGGTACTGGTTCCGCTACTGGTTCCGGAATGGTAATGGTTCCGGTACTGGTTCCTGGTCTGGTACTGGTTCCTGTTCGTTTTCCGGTTCCGGTACTGGTTCCGGGTCCGGCACTGGTTTCGGTTCCGGTACTGGTTCCGGGTCCGGTACTGTTTCCGGTTCCTGTATTGGTTCCGATACCGGTTCCGGTATTTGTTCGGTTTCGGTTCTGGTTCCGGTTAAGGTACTGGTTCCGGTTTCGGTCGCGGTACTGGTTCCGGTTAAGGTACTGGTTACGGTAAAATACTGGTTCCGGAGTGGCACTGGTTCCGGTACTGGTTCCGGTCCGGTACTGGTTCCGGTCCGGTACTGGTTCCGGTCCGGTACTGGTTCCGGTCCGGTACTGATTCCGGTCCGGTACTGGTTCCGGTCCGGTACTGGTTCCGGTCCGGTACTGGTTCCGGGTCGTGTACTGGTTCAGGGTCCTGTACTGGTTCCAGTTCCGGTACTGGATCCGGTCCGGTACTGGTGCCGGGTCCGGTACTGGATCCAGTCCGGTACTGGTTCCGGGTCCGGTACTGGATCCGGTCAGGTACTGGATCCGGTCCGGTACTGGTGCCGGGTCCGGTACTGGATCCGGTCCGGTACTGGTTCCGGGTCCGGTACTGGATCTGGTCCGGTACTGGTTCCGGTTCCGGTACTGGTTCCGGGTACGCTACTGGTTCCGGTTCCGGTACTGGTTCCGGTCCGGTACTGGTTCCGGTTCCGGTACTGGTTCCGGTTCTGGTACTGGTTCCGGTTCCGGTACTGGTTCTGGTTCCGGTATTGGTTCCGGTTCCGGTACTCGTTCCGGTCCGGTACTGGTTCCGGTCCGGTACTGGTTCCGGTCCGGTACTGGTTCCGGTTCTGGTACTGGTTCCGGTTCCGGTACTGGTTCCGGGTCCGGTACTGGTTCCGGGTCCGGTACTGGTTCCGGTTCAGGTACTGGTTCCGGTTCCGGTACTGGTTCCGGTTAAGCTACTGGTTCCGGTTCCGGTTCCGGTACTTTTTCCGATTAAGGTACAGGTTCCGGTAAAATGCTGGTTCCGGTCTGGTACATGTTCTGTGTTCGGTACTGGTTACGGGTGCGGTACTGCTTCCAGCTAAGGTACTGGTTCCGGTTAAGATTTTTGTTCCGTTTCCGGTACAGGTTCAATTTCCGGTACTGGTTCCGGTCCGGTAGTGGTTCCGGTCCGGTACTGGTTCCGGTGACGGTACTGGTTCCGGTTCCGGCACTGGTTCCGGTACTGGTTCCGGTTCCGGTACTGGTTCCGGTTCCAGTACTGGTTCCGGTTCTGGTACTGTTTCCGGTTCCAGTACTGGTTCCGGTTCTGGTACTGTTTCCGGTTCTGGTTCCGGTACAGGTTCCGGTTTCGGTACTGGTTCCGGTTTCGGTACTGGTTCCGGTCCAGTACTGGTTCAGGGTCCGGTACTGGTTCCCGGTCCAATACTGGTTCCTGGTTCAATAGTGGTTTCGGTTCCGGTAGTGGTTCCGGTTCCGGTACCGCTACTGGTTCCGGAGTGGTACTGGGTCCGGTTTTAGATTCTGGTCCAATATTGGTTTCGGTTAAGGTACTCGCTCCGGTCCGGTACTGGTTCCAGTTCCGTAATTTGTTCCGGTTCCGCTACTGGTTCCGGAATGGTACTGGTTCCGGTATTGGTTCCTGGTCTGGTACTGGTTCCGGTTCCTTTTCCGGTTCCGATTAAGGTACTGGTTCCGGTTCCGGTTCCGGTACTGGTTCCGGTTTAGCTACTGGTTCCGGTTCCGGTTCCGGTACTTTTTCCGGTTAAGGGACTGGTTCCGGTAAAATGCTGGTTCCGGTCCGGTACATGTTCTGTGTCCGGTACTGCTTCCAGCTAAGTTACTGGTTCCGGTTAAGATTTTGGTTCCGTTTCCGGTACTGGTTCAATTTCCGGTACTGGTTCAATTTCCGGTACTGGTTCAATTTCCGGTACTGGTTCCGGTACGGTACTGGTTCCGGTCTGGTACTGGTTCCGGTTCCGGTACTGGTTCCGGTTCCGGTACTGGTTCCGGTTCCGGTACTGGTTCCGGTTCCGGTACTGGTTCCGGTTCAGGTACTGGCTCCGGTTCCGATACTGGTTCCGGAACTGGTTCCGGGTCCGGTACTTGTTCCGGGTGCGGTACTGCTTCCAGCTAAGTTACTGGTTCCGGTTAAGTTTTTTGTTCCGTTTCCGGTACTGGTTCAATTTCCGGTACTGGTTCCGGTTCTGGTACTGGTTCCGGTTCTGGTACTGGTTCCGGTTCCGGTACTATTTCCGGTTCCGGTACTGGTTCCGGTTCGGTACTGGTTCCGGGTCCGGTACCGGTTCTGGGTCCGGTACTGTTTCCGGTCCGGTAGTGGTTCCGGTTCCGCTACTGGTTCCGGAATGGTAATGGTTCCGGTACTGGTTCCTGGTCTGGTACTGGTTCCTTTTCGTTTTCCGGTTCCGGTACTGGTTCCAGGTCCGACACTGGTTCCGGTTCCGGAACTGGTTCCGGGTCCGGTACTGTTTCCGGTTCCTGTATTGGTTCCGATACCGGTTCCGGTATTTGTTCGGTTCCGGCTCAGGTTCCGGTTAAGGTACTGGTTCCGGTTTCGGTTGCGGTACTTTTTTCGGTTAAGGTACTGGTTCAAGTAAAATACTGGTTCCGGTCCGGTACTCGTTCCGGTCCGGTACTGGTTCCGGTCCGGTACTGGTTCCGGTCCGGTACTGTTTTCGGTTCTGGTACTGGTTCCGGTTCTGGTACTGGTTCCGGTTCCGGTACTGGTTCCGGTTCAGGTACTGGTTCCGGTTCAGGTACTGGTTCCGGTTCCGGTACTTGTTCCGGGTCCGGTACTGGTTCCGGGTCCGGTACTGGTTCCGGGTCCGGTACTGGTTCCGGTTCAGGTACTGGTTCCGGTGCCTGTATTGGTTCCGGTTAAGGTACTGGTTCCGGTTCCGGTACTGGTTCCGGTAAAGCTACTGGTTCCGGTTCCGGGTCCGGTACTTTTCCGATTAAGGTACTGGTTCCGGTAAAATGCTGGTTCCGGTCCGGTACATGTTCTGTGTTCGGTACTGGTTACGGGTGCGGTACTGCTTCCAGCTAAGGTACTGGTTCCGGTTAAGATTTTTGTTCCGTTTCCGGTACTGGTTCAATTTCCGGTACTGGTTCCGGTCCGGTAGTGGTTCCGGTACTGGTTCCGGTTCCGGTACTGGTTCCGGTTCCAGTCCTGGTTCCGGTTCTGGTACTGTTTCCGGTTCCAGTACTGGTTCCGGTTCTGGTACTGTTTCCGGTTCCGGTTCCGGTACAGGTTCCGGTTTCGGTACTGGTTCCGGTTTCGGTACTGGTTCCGGTCCAGTACTGGTTCAGGGTCCGGTACTGGTTCCCGGTCCAATACTGGTTCCTGGTTCAATAGTGGTTTCGGTTCCGGAAGTGGTTCCGGTTCTGGTATCGCTACTGGTTCCGGAGTGGTACTGGGTCCGGTTTTAGATTCTGGTCCAATATTGGTTTCGGTTAAGGTACTCGCTCCGGTCCGGTACTGGTTCCAGTTCCGGAATTTGTTCCGGTTCCGCTACTGGTTCCGGAATGGTACTGGTTCCGGTATTGGTTCCTGGCCTGGTACTGGTTCCGGTTCCTTTTCCGGTTCCGATTAAGGTACTGGTTCCGGTTCCGGTTCCGGTACTGGTTCCGGTTAAGCTACTGGTTCCGGTTCCGGTTCCGGTACTTTTTCCGGTTAAGGGACTGGTTCCGGTAAAATGCTGGTTCCGGCCCGGTACATGTTCTGTGTCCGGTACCGCTTCCAGCTAAGTTACTGGTTCCGGTTAAGATGTTTGTTCCGTTTCCGGTACTGGTTCAATTTCCGGTACTGGTTCCGGTACGGTACTGGTTCCGGTCTGGTACTGGTTCCGGTTCCGGTACTGGTTCCGGTTCTGGTACTGGTTCCGGTTCCGGTACTGGTTCTGGTTCCGGTACTGGTTCCGGTTCCGGTACTGGTTCCGGTTCCGGTACTATTTCCGGTTCCTGTATTCGTTCCGATACCGGTTCCGGTATTTGTTCGGTTCCGGTTCTGGTTCTGGTTAAGGTACTGGTTCCGGTTTCGGTCGCGGTACTGGTTCCGGTCCGGTAGTTGTTCCGGTTCCGCTACTGGTTCCGGAATGGTAATGGTTCCGGTACTGGTTCCTGGTCTGGTACTGGTTCCAGTTCGTTTTCCGGTTCCGGTACTGGCTCCGGGTCCGGCACTGGTTTCGGTTCCGGTACTGGTTCCGGGTCCGGTACTGTTTCCGGTTCCTGTATTGGTTCCGATACCGGTTCCGGTATTTGTTCGGTTCCGGTTCTGGTTCCGGTTAAGGTACTGGTTCCGGTTTCGGTCGCGGTACTGGTTCCGGTTAAGGTACTGGTTACGGTAAAATACTGGTTCCGGAGTGGCACTGGTTCCGGTACTGGTTCCGGTCCGGTACTGGTTCCGGTCCGGTACTGGTTCCGGTCCGGTACTGGTTCCGGTCCGGTACTAGTTCCGGTCCGGTACTGATTCCGGTACTGGTTCCGGTCCGGTACTGGTTCCGGTCCGGTACTGGTTCCGGGTCGTGTACTGGTTCAGGGTCCTGTACTGGTTCCAGTTCTGGTACTGGATCCGGTCCGGTACTGGTGCCGGGTCCGGTACTGGATCCGGTCCGGTACTGGTTCCGGGTCCGGTACTGGATCCGGTTGTACTGGTGCCGGGTCCGGTACTGGATCCGGTCCGGTACTGGTGCCGGGTCCGGTACTGGATCCGGTCCGGTACTGGTGCCGGGTCCGGTACTGGATCCGGTCCGGTACTGGTGCCGGGTCCGGTACTGGATCCGGTCCGGTACTGGTTCCGGGTCCGGTACTGGATCTGGTCCGGTACTGGTTCCGGTTGCGGTACTGGTTCCGGGTACTCTACTGGTTCCGGTTCCGGTACTGGTTCCGGTCCGGTACTGGTTCCGGTTCCGGTACTGGTTCCGGTTCTGGTACTGGTTCCGGTTCCGGTACTGGTTCTGGTTCCGGTATTGGTTCCGGTTCCGGTACAGGTTCCGGTTCCGGTACTCGATCCGGTCCGGTACTGGTTCCGGTCCGGTACTGGTTCCGGTCCGGTACTGGTTCCGGTTCTGGTACTGGTTCTGGTTCCGGTATTGGTTCCGGTTCCGGTACAGGTTCCGGTTCCGGTACTCGTTCCGGTCCGGTACTGGTTCCGGGTCCGGTACTGGTTCCGGTTCAGGTACTGGTTCCGGTGCCTGTATTGGTTCCGGGTAAGGTACTGGTTCCGGTTCCGGTACTGGTTCCGGTTAAGCTACTGGTTCCGGTTCCGGTTCCGGTACTTTTTCCGATTAAGGTACTGGTTCCGGTAAAATGCTGGTTCCGGTCTGGTACATGTTCTGTGTTCGGTACTGGTTACGGGTGCGGTACTGCTTCCAGCTAAGGTACTGGTTCCGGTTAAGATTTTTGTTCCGTTTCCGGTACTGGTTCAATTTCCGGTACTGGTTCAATTTCCGGTACTGGTTCCGGTACGGTACTGGTTCCGGTCTGGTACTGGTTCCGGTTCCGGTACTGGTTCCGGTTCCGGTACTGGTTCCGGTTCCGGTACTGGTTCCGGTTCCGGTACTGGTTCCGGTTCAGGTACTGGCTCCGGTTCCGGTACTGGTTCCGGAACTGGTTCCGGGTCCGGTACTTGTTCCGGGTGCGGTACTGCTTCCAGCTAAGTTACTGGTTCCGGTTAAGTTTTTTGTTCCGTTTCCGGTACTGGTTCAATTTCCGGTACTGGTTCCGGTTCCGGTACTGGTTCCGGTTCTGGTACTGGTTCCGGTTCCGGTACTATTTCCGGTTCCGGTACTGGTTCCGGTTCGGTACTGGTTCCGGGTCCGGTACCGGTTCTGGGTCCGGTACTGTTTCCGGTCCGGTAGTGGTTCCGGTTCCGCTACTGGTTCCGGAATGGTAATGGTTCCGGTACTGGTTCCTGGTCTGGTACTGGTTCCTTTTCGTTTTCCGGTTCCGGTACTGGTTCCAGGTCCGACACTGGTTCCGGTTCCGGAACTGGTTCCGGGTCCGGTACTGTTTCCGGTTCCTGTATTGGTTCCGATACCGGTTCCGGTATTTGTTCGGTTCCGGTTCAGGTTCCGGTTAAGGTACTGGTTCCGGTTTCGGTTGCGGTACTTTTTTCGGTTAAGGTACTGGTTCAAGTAAAATACTGGTTCCGGTCCGGTACTCGTTCCGGTCCGGTACTGGTTCCGGTCCGGTACTGGTTCCGGTCCGGTACTGTTTTCGGTTCTGGTACTGGTTCCGGTGCCTGTATTGGTTCCGGTTAAGGTACTGGTTCCGGTTCCGGTACTGGTTCCGGTTCAGGTACTGGTTCCGGTTCCGGTACTAGTTCCGGGTCCGGTACTGGTTCCGGGTCCGGTACTGGTTCCGGGTCCGGTACTGGTTCCGGTTCAGGTACTGGTTCCGGTGCCTGTATTGGTTCCGGTTAAGGTACTGGTTCCGGTGCCTGTATTGGTTCCGGTTAAGGTACTGGTTCCGGTTCCGGTACTGGTTCCGGTAAAGCTACTGGTTCCGGTTCCGGGTCCGGTACTTTTCCGATTAAGGTACTGGTTCCGGTAAAATGCTGGTTCCGGTCCGGTACATGTTCTGTGTTCGGTACTGGTTACGGGTGCGGTACTGCTTCCAGCTAAGGTACTGGTTCCGGTTAAGATTTTTGTTCCGTTTCCGGTACTGGTTCAATTTCCGGTACTGGTTCCGGTCCGGTAGTGGTTCCGGTACTGGTTCCGGTTCCGGTACTGGTTCCGGTTCCAGTCCTGGTTCCGGTTCTGGTACTGTTTCCGGTTCCAGTACTGGTTCCGGTTCTGGTACTGTTTCCGGTTCCGGTTCCGGTACAGGTTCCGGTTTCGGTACTGGTTCCGGTTTCGGTACTGGTTCCGGTCCAGTACTGGTTCAGGGTCCGGTACTGGTTCCCGGTCCAATACTGGTTCCTGGTTCAATAGTGGTTTCGGTTCCGGAAGTGGTTCCGGTTCTGGTACCGCTACTGGTTCCGGAGTGGTACTGGGTCCGGTTTTAGATTCTGGTCCAATATTGGTTTCGGTTAAGGTACTCGCTCCGGTCCGGTACTGGTTCCAGTTCCGGAATTTGTTCCGGTTCCGCTACTGGTTCCGGAATGGTACTGGTTCCGGTATTGGTTCCTGGCCTGGTACTGGTTCCGGTTCCTTTTCCGGTTCCGATTAAGGTACTGGTTCCGGTTCCGGTTCCGGTACTGGTTCCGGTTCCGGTTCCGGTACTTTTTCCGGTTAAGGGACTGGTTCCGGTAAAATGCTGGTTCCGGCCCGGTACATGTTCTGTGTCCGGTACCGCTTCCAGCTAAGTTACTGGTTCCGGTTAAGATGTTTGTTCCGTTTCCGGTACTGGTTCAATTTCCGGTACTGGTTCCGGTACGGTACTGGTTCCGGTCTGGTACTGGTTCCGGTTCCGGTACTGGTTCCGGTTCTGGTACTGGTTCCGGTTCCGGTACTGGTTCTGGTTCCGGTACTGGTTCCGGTTCCGGTACTGGTTCCGGTTCCGGTACTGTTTCCGGTTCCTGTATTGGTTCCGATACCGGTTCCGGTATTTGTTCGGTTCCGGTTCTGGTTCTGGTTAAGGTACTGGTTCCGGTTTCGGTCGCGGTACTGGTTCCGGTCCGGTAGTTGTTCCGGTTCCGCTACTGGTTCCGGAATGGTAATGGTTCCGGTACTGGTTCCTGGTCTGGTACTGGTTCCAGTTCGTTTTCCGGTTCCGGTACTGGTTCCGGGTCCGGCACTGGTTTCGGTTCCGGTACTGGTTCCGGGTCCGGTACTGTTTCCGGTTCCTGTATTGGTTCCGATACCGGTTCCGGTATTTGTTCGGTTCCGGTTCTGGTTCCGGTTAAGGTACTGGTTCCGGTTTCGGTCGCGGTACTGGTTCCGGTTAAGGTACTGGTTACGGTAAAATACTGGTTCCGGAGCGGCACTGGTTCCGGTACTGGTTCCGGTCCGGTACTGGTTCCGGTCCGGTACTGGTTCCGGTCCGGTACTGGTTCCGGTCCGGTACTAGTTCCGGTCCGGTACTGATTCCGGTACTGGTTCCGGTCCGGTACTGGTTCCGGTCCGGTACTGGTTCCGGGTCGTGTACTGGTTCAGGGTCCTGTACTGGTTCCAGTTCTGGTACTGGATCCGGTCCGGTACTGGTGCCGGGTCCGGTACTGGATCCGGTCCGGTACTGGTTCCGGGTCCGGTACTGGATCCGGTCCGGTACTGGTGCCGGGTCCGGTACTGGATCCGGTCCGGTACTGGTGCCGGGTCCGGTACTGGATCCGGTCCGGTACTGGTGCCGGGTCCGGTACTGGATCCGGTCCGGTACTGGTTCCGGGTCCGGTACTGGATCTGGTCCGGTACTGGTTCCGGTTGCGGTACTGGTTCCGGGTACTCTACTGGTTCCGGTTCCGGTACTGGTTCCGGTCCGGTACTGGTTCCGGTTCCGGTACTGGTTCCGGTTCTGGTACTGGTTCCGGTTCCGGTACTGGTTCTGGTTCCGGTATTGGTTCCGGTTCCGGTACAGGTTCCGGTTCCGGTACTCGATCCGGTCCGGTACTGGTTCCGGTCCGGTACTGGTTCCGGTCCGGTACTGGTTCCGGTTCTGGTACTGGTTCTGGTTCCGGTATTGGTTCCGGTTCCGGTACAGGTTCCGGTTCCGGTACTCGTTCCGGTCCGGTACTGGTTCCGGGTCCGGTACTGGTTCCGGTTCAGGTACTGGTTCCGGTGCCTGTATTGGTTCCGGGTAAGGTACTGGTTCCGGTTCCGGTACTGGTTCCGGTTAAGCTACTGGTTCCGGTTCCGGTTCCGGTACTTTTTCCGATTAAGGTACTGGTTCCGGTAAAATGCTGGTTCCGGTCTGGTACATGTTCTGTGTTCGGTACTGGTTACGGGTGCGGTACTGCTTCCAGCTAAGGTACTGGTTCCGGTTAAGATTTTTGTTCCGTTTCCGGTACTGGTTCAATTTCCGGTACTGGTTCCGGTCCGGTAGTGGTTCCGGTCCGGTACTGGTTCCGGTGACGGTACTGGTTCCGGTTCCGGCACTGGTTCCGGTACTGGTTCCGGTTCCGGTACTGGTTCCGGTTCCAATACTGGTTCCGGTTCCAGTACTGGTTCCGGTTCTGGTACTGTTTCCGGTTCCAGTACTGGTTCCGGTTCTGGTACTGTTTCCGGTTCTGGTTCCGGTACAGGTTCCGGTTTCGGTACTGGTTCCGGTTTCGGTACTGGTTCCGGTCCAGTACTGGTTCAGGGTCCGGTACTGGTTCCCGGTCCAATACTGGTTCCTGGTTCAATAGTGGTTTCGGTTCCGGTAGTGGTTCCGGTTCCGGTACCGCTACTGGTTCCGGAGTGGTACTGGGTCCGGTTTTAGATTCTGATCCAATATTGGTTTCGGTTAAGGTACTCGCTCCGGTCCGGTGCTGGTTCCAGTTCCGGAATTTGTTCCGGTTCCGCTACTGGTTCCGGAATGGTACTGGTTCCGGTATTGGTTCCTGGTCTGGTACTGGTTCCGGTTCCTTTTCCGGTTCCGATTAAGGTACTGGTTCCGGTTCCGGTTCCGGTACTGGTTCCGGTTAAGCTACTGGTTCCGGTTCCGGTTCCGGTACTTTTTCCGGTTAAGGGACTGGTTCCGGTAAAATGCTGGTTCCGGCCCGGTACATGTTCTGTGTCCGGTACCGCTTCCAGCTAAGTTACTGGTTCCGGTTAAGATTTTTGTTCCGTTTCCGGTACTGGTTATATTTCCGGTACTGGTCCCGGTACGGTACTGGTTCCGGTCTGGTACTGGCTCCGGTTCCGGTACTGGTTCGGGTTCTGGTACTGGTTCCGGTTCCGGTACTGGTTCTGGTTCCGGTACTGGTTCCGGTTCCGGTACTGGTTCCTGTTCCGGTACTGGTTCCGGTTCCGGTACTGGTTCCGGTTCCGGTACTGGTTCCGGTTCCGGTACTGGTTCCGGTACTGGTTCCAGGTCCGGTACTTGTTCCGGGTGCGGTACTGCTTCTAGCTAAGTTACTGGTTCCGGTTAAGATTTTTGTTCCGTTTCCGGTACTGGTTCAATTTCTGGTACTATTTCCGGTTCTGGTACTGGTTCCGGTTCTGGTACTGGTTCCGGTTCCGGTACTATTTCCGGTTCCGGTACTGGTTCCGCTTCGGTACTGGTTCCGGGTCCGGTACCGGTTCTGGGTCCGGTACTGTTTCCGGTCCGGTAGTGGTTCCGGTTCCGCTACTGGTTCCGGAATGGTAATGGTTCCGGTACTGGTTCCTGGTCTGGTACTGGTTCCTGTTCGTTTTCCGGTTCCGGTACTGGTTCCGGGTCCGGCACTGGTTCCGGTTCCGGTACTGGTTCCGGGTCCGGTACTGTTTCCGGTTCCTGTATTGGTTCCGATACCGGTTCCGGTATTTGTTCGGTTCCGGTTCTGGTTCCGGTTAAGGTACTGGTTCCGGTTTCGGTCGCGGTACTGGTTCCGGTTAAGGTACTGGTTACGGTAAAATACTGGTTCCGAAGTGGCACTGGATCCGGTACTCGTTCCGGTCCGGTACTGGTTCCGGTCCGGTACTGGTTCCGGTCCGGTACTGGTTCCGGTCCGGTACTGGTTCCGGTCCGGTACTGGTTCCGGTCCGGTTCTGGTTCCGGTCCGGTACTGGTTCCGGTCCGGTACTGGTTCCGGTCCGGTACTAGTTCCGGGTCGTGTACTAGTTCCGGGTCGTGTACTGGTTCAGGGTCCTGTACTGGTTCCAGTTCCGGTACTGGATCCGGTCCAGTACTGGTGCCGGGTCCGGTACTGGATCCGGTCCGGTACTAGTTCCGGGTCCGGTTCTGGATCCGGTCCGGTACTAGTTCCGGGTCCGGTACTAGTTCCGGGTCCGGTACTGGATCCAGTCCGGTACTAGTTCCGGGTCCGGTACTGGATCCGGTCCGGTACTGGTGCCGGGTCCGGTACTGGATCCGGTCCGGTACTGGTTCCGGGTCCGGTACTGGATCCGGTCCGGTACTGGTTCCGGTTCCGGTACTGGATCCGGTCCGGTACTGGTTCCGGTTCCGGTACTGGTTCCGGGTCCGCTACTGGTTCCGGGTCCGCTACTGGTTCCGGTTCCGGTACTGGTTCCGGTCCGGTACTGGTTCCGGTTCCGGTACTGGTTCCGGTTCTGGTACTGGTTCCTGTTCTGGTACTGGTTCCGGTACCGGTACTGGTTCTGGTTCCGGTATTGGTTCCGGTTCCGGTACAGGTTCCGGTTCCGGTACTGGCTCCGGGTCCGGTACTGGTTCCGGTTCCGGTACTGGTTCCGGGTCCGGTACTGGTTCCGGTCCGGTACTGGTTCCGGTTCCGGTACTGGTTCCGGTTCTGGTACTGGTTCCTGTTCTGGTACTGGTTCCGGTACCGGTACTGGTTCTGGTTCCGGTATTGGTTCCGGTTCCGGTACAGGTTCCGGTTCCGGTACTGGCTCCGGGTCCGGTACTGGTTCCGGTTCCGGTACTGTTTCCGGTTCCTGTATTGGTTCCGATACCGGTTCCAGTATTTGTTCGGTTCCGGTTCTGGTTCCGGTTAAGGTACTGGTTTCGGTTTCGGTTGCGGTACTGGTTCCGGTTCAGGTACTGGTTCCGGTTCCGGTTCCGGTACTTTTTTCGGTTAAGGTACTGGTTCAAGTAAAATACTGGTTCCGGTCCGGTACTCGTTCCGGTCCGGTACTGGTTCCGGTCAGGTACTGGTTCCGGTCCGGTACTGGTTCCGGTCCGGTACTGGTTCCGGTTCTGGTACTGGTTCCGGTTCCGGTACTGGTTCCGGTTCCGGTACTGGTTCCGGTTCAGGTACTGGTTCCGGTTCAGGTACTGGTTCCGGTTCCGGTACTGGTTCCGGTTCCGGTACTGGTTCCGGGTCCGGTACTGGTTCCGGTTCAGGTACTGGTTCCGGTGCCTGTATTGGTTCCGGTTAAGGTACTGGTTCCGGTTCCGGTACTGGTTCCGGTTAAGCTACTGGTTCCGGTTCCGGTACTTTTTCCGATTAAGGTACTGGTTCCGGTAAAATGCTGGTTCCGGTCCGGTACATGTTCTATGTTCGGTACTGGTTACGGGTGCGGTACTGCTTCCAGCTAAGGTACTGGTTCCGGTTAAGATTTTTGTTCCGTTTCCGGTACTGGTTCAATTTCCGGTACTGGTTCCGGTCCGGTAGTGGTTCCGGTCCGGTACTGGTTCCGGTGACGGTACTGGTTCCGGTTCCGGCACTGGTTCCCGGTCCAATACTGGTTCCTGGTTCAATAGTGGTTTCGGTTCCGGTAGTGGTTCCGGTTCCGGTACCGCTACTGGTTCCGGAGTGGTACTGGGTCCGGTTTTAGATTCTGGTCCAATATTGGTTTCGGTTAAGGTACTCGCTCCGGTCCGGTACTGGTTCCAGTTCCGGAATTTGTTCCGGTTCCGCTACTGGTTCCGGAATGGTACTGGTTCCGGTATTGGTTCCTGGTCTGGTACTGGTTCCGGTTCCTTTTCCGGTTCCGATTAAGGTACTGGTTCCGGTTCCGGTTCCGGTACTGGTTCCGGTTAAGCTACTGGTTCCGGTTCCGGTTCCGATACTTTTTCTGGTTAAGGGACTGGTTCCGGTAAAATGCTGGTTCCGGCCCGGTTCATGTTCTGTGTCCGGTACTGCTTCCAGCTAAGTTACTGGTTCCGGTTAAGATTTTTGTTGCGTTTCCGGTACTGGTTCAATTTCCGGTACTGGTTCCGGTACGGTACTGGTTCCGGTCTGGTACTGGTTCCGGTTCCGCTACTGGATCCGGTTCTGGTACTGGTTCCAGTTCCGGTACTGGTTCCGGTTCCGGTACTGGTTCCGGTTCCGGTAATAGTTCCGGTTCCGGTAATGGTTCCGGTTCCGGTACTAGTTCCGGTTCCGGTACTGGTTCCGGTTCCGGTACTGGTTCCGGTTCCGGTACTGGTTCCGGTACTGGTTCCAGGTCCGGTACTTGTTCCGGGTGCGGTACTGCTTCCAGCTAAGTTACTGGTTCCGGTTAAGATTTTTGTTCCGTTTCCGGTACTGGTTCAATTTCCGGTACTGGTTCCGGTTCCGGTACTGGTTCCGGGTCCGCTACTGGTTCCGGTTCCGGTACTGGTTCCGGTCCGGTACTGGTTCCGGTTCCGGTACTGGTTCCGGTTCTGGTACTGGTTCCTGTTCTGGTACTGGTTCCGGTACCGGTACTGGTTCTGGTTCCGGTATTGGTTCCGGTTCCGGTACAGGTCCCGGTTCCGGTACTGGCTCCGGGTCCGGTACTGGTTCCGGTTCCGGTACTGGTTCCGGGTCCGGCACTGGTTCCGGTTATGGAACTGGTTCCGGGTCCGGTACTGTTTCCGGTTCCTGTATTGGTTCCGATACCGGTTCCGGTATTTGTTCGGTTCCGGTTCTGGTTCCGGTTAAGGTACTGGTTTCGGTTTCGGTTGCGGTACTGGTTCCGGTTCAGGTACTGGTTCCGGTTCCGGTTCCGGTACTTTTTTCGGTTAAGGTACTGGTTCAGGTAAAATACTGGTTCCGGTCCGGTACTCGTTCCGGTCCGGTACTGGTTCCGGTCAGGTACTGGTTCCGGTCCGGTACTGGTTCCGGTCCGGTACTGGTTCCGGTTCTGGTACTGGTTCCGGTTCCGGTACTGGTTCCGGTTCCAGTACTGGTTCCGGTTCCGGTACTGGTTCCGGGTCCGGTACTGGTTCCGGTTCAGGTACTGGTTCCGGTGCCTGTATTGGTTCCGGTTAAGGTACTGGTTCCGGTTCCGGTACTGGTTCCGGTTAAGCTACTGGTTCCGGTTCCGGTACTTTTTCCGATTAAGGTACTGGTTCCGGTAAAATGCTGGTTCCGGTCCGGTACATGTTCTATGTTCGGTACTGGTTACGGGTGCGGTACTGCTTCCAGCTAAGGTACTGGTTCCGGTTAAGATTTTTGTTCCGTTTCCGGTACAAGTTCAATTTCCGGTACTGGTTCCGGTCCGGTAGTGGTTCCGGTCCGGTACTGGTTCCGGTGACGGTACTGGTTCCGGTTCCGGCACTGGTTCCCGGTCCAATACTGGTTCCTGGTTCAATAGTGGTTTCGGTTCCGGTAGTGGTTCCGGTTCCGGTACCGCTACTGGTTCCGGAGTGGTACTGGGTCCGGTTTTAGATTCTGGTCCAATATTGGTTTCGGTTAAGGTACTCGCTCCGGTCCGGTACTGGTTCCAGTTCCGGAATTTGTTCCGGTTCCGCTACTGGTTCCGGAATGGTACTGGTTCCGGTATTGGTTCCTGGTCTGGTACTGGTTCCGGTTCCTTTTCCGGTTCCGATTAAGGTACTGGTTCCGGTTCCGGTTCCGGTACTGGTTCCGGTTAAGCTACTGGTTCCGGTTCCGCTTCCGATACTTTTTCTGGTTAAGGGACTGGTTCCGGTAAAATGCTGGTTCCGGCCCGGTTCATGTTCTGTGTCCGGTACTGCTTCCAGCTAAGGTACTGGTTCCGGTTAAGATTTTTGTTCCGTTTCCGGTACAAGTTCAATTTCCGGTACTGGTTCCGGTACGGTACTGGTTCCGGTCTGGTACTGGTTCCGGTTCCGCTACTGGATCCGGTTCTGGTTCCAGTTCCGGTACTGGTTCCGGTTCCGGTACTGGTTCCGGTTCCGGTACAAGTTCCGGTTCCGGTACTGGTTCCGGTTCCGGTACTGGTTCCGGTTCCGGTACTGGTTCCGGTTCCGGTACTGGTTCCGGTTCCGGTACTGGTTCCGGTTCCGGTACTGGTTCCGGTACTGGTTCCAGGTCCGGTACTTGTTCCGGGTGCGGTACTGCTTCCAGCTAAGTTACTGGTTCCGGTTAAGATTTTTGTTCCGTTTCCGGTACTGGTTCAATTTCCGGTACTGGTTCCGGTTCTGGTACTGGTTCCGGTTCTGGTACTGGTTCCGGTTCCGGTACTATTTCCGGTTCCGGTACTGGTTCCGGTTCATTACTGGTTCCGGGTCCGGTACCGGTTCTGGGTCCGGTACTGTTTCCGGTCCGGTAGTGGTTCCGGTTCCGCTACTGGTTCCGGAATGGTAATGGTTCCGGTACTGGTTCCTGGTCTGGTATTGGTTCCTGTTCGTTTTCCGGTTCCGGTACTGGTTCCGGGTCCGGCACTGGTTCCGGTTCCGGTACTGGTTCCGGGTCCGGTACAGTTTCCGGTTCCTGTATTGGTTCCGATACCGGTTCCGGTATTTGTTCGGTTCTGGTTCTGGTTCCGGTTAAGGTACTGGTTCCGGTTTCGGTAGCGGTACTGGTTCCGGTTAAGGTACTGGTTCCGGTTAAGGTACTGGTTCCGGTTCCGGTATTGGTTCTGGTTCCGGTATTGGTTCCGGTTCCGGTACTGGTTCCGGTTCCGGTACTGGATCCGGTCCGGTACTGGTTCCGGTCCGGTACTGGTTCCGGTCCGGTACTGGTTCCGGTCCGGTACTGGTTCCGGTCCGGTACTGGTTCCGGTCCGGTACTGGTTCCGGTCCGGTACTGGTTCCGGGTCGTGTACTGGTTCAGGGTCCTGTACTGGTTCCAGTTCCGGTACTGGTTCCGGTCCGGTACTGGTTCCGGTTCCGGTACTGGTTCCGGTTCTGGTACTGGTTCCGGTTCCGGTATTGGTTCTGGTTCCGGTATTGGTTCCGGTTCCGGTACTGGTTCCGGTTCCGGTACTGGTTCCGATTCCGGTACTAGTTCCGGTGCCGGTACTGGTTCCGGTTCTGGTACTGGTTTCGGTTCCGGTACTGGTTCCGGTCCGGTACCGGTTCTGGGTCCGGTACTGTTTCCGGTTCCGGTAGTGGTTCCGGTTCCGCTACTGGTTCCGGAATGGTAATGGTTCCGGTACTGGTTCCTGGTCTGGTACTGGTTCCTGTTCGTTTTCCGGTTCCGGTACTGGTTCCGGGTCCGGCACTGGTTCCGGTTCCGATACTGGTTCCGGGTCCGGTACTGTTTCCGGTACCTGTATTGGTTCCGATACTGGTTCATGTATTTGTTCGGTTCCGGTTCTGGTTCCGGTTAAGGTACTGGTTCCGGTTTCGGTCGCGGTACTGGTTCCCGTTAAGGTACTGGTTACGGTAAAATACTGGTTCCGGAGTGGCACAGGTTCCGGTACTCGTTCCGGTCCGGTACTGGTTCCGGGTCGTGTACTGGTTCAGGGTCCTGTACTGGTTCAAGTTCCGGTACTGGACCCGGTCCGGTACTGGTTCCGGGTCCGGTACTGAATCCGGTCCGGTACTGGTTTCGGTCCGGTACTGGTTCCGGTGCCGGTACTGGTTCCGGTCCGGTACTGGTTCTGGTTCTGCTACTGGTTCCGGTTCCGGTACTGGTTCTGGTTCCGGTATTGGTTCCGGTTCCGGTACTGGTTCCGGTTCCGGTACTGGTTCCGGTACTGGTTCCGGTTCTGGTACTGGTTCCGGTGCCTGTATTGGTTCCGATTCCGGTACTTGTTCCGGGTGCGGTACTGCTTCCAGCTAAGTTAGTGGTTCCGGTTAAGATTTTTGTTCCGGTACTGGTTCCGGTTCTGGTACTGGTTCCGGTTCTGGAACTGGTTCCGGTTCCGCTACTGGTTCCGGTTCAGGTACTGGTTCTGGTTCAGGTACTGGTTCCGGTTCCGGTACTGGTTCCGGTTCGGTACTGGTTCCGGGTCCGGTACTGGTTCCGGTTCCGGTACTGGTTCCGGTTCCGGTACTGGTTCAGGTGCCTGTATTGGTTCCGATTCCGGTACTAGTTCCGGTGCCGGTACTGGTTCCGGGTCCGGTACTGGTTCCGGTTCCGGTACTAGTTCCGGTCCGGTACTGGTTCCGGTTCCGGTACTGATTCCGGTTGTGGTACTGGTTCCGGTTGGGGTACTGGTTCCGGTACTGGTTGCGGTTCCGGCACTGGTTTCAGTTAAGGTTCCGGTGCTGGTTCCGGGTCCAGTCCTGGTTAAGGGTCAGGTACTTGTTCCGGGTCCGGTACTTGTTCCGGTCCTGTACTGGTTCCGGTTAAGGCACTAGTTCCGAGTCCGGTGCTGCTTCCGGGTCCGGTACTAGTTCCGGGTCCGGTACTGCTTCCGGTTCCTGTATTGGTCTCGATTCCGGTTCCGGCATTTGTTCCGGTTCCGGTTCTGGTTCCGGTTAAGGTACTAGTTCTGGTTCCTATTAAGGTATTGGTTTCCGTTAAGGTACTGTTTACGGTTCCGCTACAGGTTCCGGTTCCGGTACTGGTTTCGGTTCCGGTACTGGTTCCGGTTCCGGTACTGGTTCCAGTTCTGGTACTGGTTCCGGTTCCGATTCCAGTACTGGTTCCGGAGCGGTACTGGTTCCGGTCTGGTTCCTGGTCAAATACCGGTCTGGTACTGGCTCCGGTTCCGGAACTGATTCCTGGTCCGCACTGGTCCCGGGTAAGGTTGCGGTACTGGTTCCGGTACTGGTTGCGGTTCCGGTACTGGTTTCAGTTAAGGCACTGGTTCCGGGTCCGGTACTGGTTCCGGTTAAGGCACTGGTTCCGGGTCCGGTACTGGTTCCGGGTCCGGTACTGCTTCCGATCCGGTACTGCTTCCGGTTCCGGTACTGGTTCCGGGTATGGTACTGCTTCCGGTTCCGGTACTGGTTCCGGGTCCGGTACTAGTTCCGGTTCCGGTACTGGTTCCGGGTCCGGTACTAGTTCCGGTTCCGGTACTGGTTCCGGGTCCGGTACTAGTTCCGGCTCCGGTTCCTGTATCGGTGCCGATTCCGGTTCAGGTATTTGTTCCGGTTCCGGTTCTGGTTCCGGCTAAGGTACTAGTTCCGGTTAAGTTTTTTGTTTCGTTTCCGGTCCTGGTTCCATTTCCGGTACTGGTTCAATTTTCGGTATTGGTTAACGGTCCGGTACTGGTGCCGGTTCCGGTTCCGGTACTTGTTCCGGTCTGGTACTAGTTCCGGTTCCGGTACTGGTTCCGGTCTGGTACTGGATCCGGTCCGGTACTGGTTCCGGTCCGGTACTGGTTCCGATCCGGTACAGGTTCCGGTCCGGTACTGGTTCCGGGTCGTGTACTGGTTCCGGTCCGGTACTGGTTCCGGGTCGTGTACTGGTTCAGGGTCCGGTACTGGATCCCGGTCCAATACTGGTTCCTGGTCAAATCTTGTTTTCCGATCCGGTAGTGGTTCCGGTTCCGCTACTGGTTCCGGAGTGGTACTGGTTCCGGTCTGGTTCCTGGTCAAATACCGGTCCGGTACTGGCTCCGGTTCCGGAACTGATTCCTGGTCCGCACTGGTCCCGGGTACGGTTGCGGTACTGGTTCCGGTACTGGTTGCGGTTCCGGTACTGGTTTCAGTTAAGGTTCCGGTGCTGGTTCCGGGTCCAGTCCTGGTTAAGGGTAAGGTACTTGTTCCGGGTCCGGTACTAGTTCCGGGTCCGGTACTGCTTCCGGTTCCTGTATTGGTACCGATTCCGGTTCCGGTATTTGTTCCGGTTCCGGTTCTGGTTCCGGTTAAGGTACTAGTTCTGGTTCCTATTAAGGTATTGGTTTCCGTTAAGGTACTGGTTACGGTTCCGCTACAGGTTCCGGTTCCGGTACTGGTTTCGGTTCCGGTATTGGTTCTGGTTCCGGTATTGGTTCCGGTTCCGGTACTGGTTCCGGTTCCGGTACTGGATCCGGTCCGGTACTGGTTCCGGTCCGGTACTGGTTCCGGTCCGGTACTGGTTCCGGTCCGGTACTGGTTCCGGTCCGGTACTGGTTCCGGTCCGGTACTGGTTCCGGTCCGGTACTGGTTCCGGTCCGGTACTGGTTCCGGTCCGGTACTGGTTCCTGGTCGTGTACTGGTTCAGGGTCCTGTACTGGTTCCGGTCCGGTACTGGTTCCGGTTCCGGTACTGGTTCCGGTTCTGGTACTGGTTCCGGTTCCGGTATTGGTTCTGGTTCCGGTATTGGTTCCGGTTCCGGTACTGGTTCCGGTTCCGGTACTGGTTCCGATTCCGGTACTAGTTCCGGTGCCGGTACTGGTTCCGGTTCTGGTACTGGTTTCGGTTCCGGTACTGGTTCCGGTCCGGTACCGGTTCTGGGTCCGGTACTGTTTCCGGTTCCGGTAGTGGTTCCGGTTCCGCTACTGGTTCCGGAATGGTAATGGTTCCGGTACTGGTTCCTGGTCTGGTACTGGTTCCTGTTCGTTTTCCGGTTCCGGTACTGGTTCCGGGTCCGGCACTGGTTCCGGTTCCGATACTGGTTCCGGGTCCGGTACTGCTTCCGGTTCCTGTATTGGTTCCGATACTGGTTCATGTATTTGTTCGGTTCCGGTTCTGGTTCCGGTTAAGGTACTGGTTCCGGTTTCGGTCGCGGTACAGGTTCCGGTCCGGTACTGGTTCCGGGTCGTGTACTGGTTCCGGTCCGGTACTGGTTCCGGGTCGTGTACTGGTTCAGGGTCCGGTACTGGATCCCGGTCCAATACTGGTTCCTGGTCAAATCTTGTTTTCCGATCCGGTAGTGGTTCCGGTTCCGCTACTGGTTCCGGAGTGGTACTGGTTCCGGTCTGGTTCCTGGTCAAATACCGGTCCGGTACTGGCTCCGGTTCCGGAACTGATTCCTGGTCCGCACTGGTCCCGGGTACGGTTGCGGTACTGGTTCCGGTACTGGTTGCGGTTCCGGTACTGGTTTCAGTTAAGGTTCCGGTGCTGGTTCCGGGTCCAGTCCTGGTTAAGGGTCAGGTACTTGTTCCGGGTCCGGTACTTGTTCCGGTCCGGTACTGGTTCCGGTTAAGGCACTAGTTCCGAGTCCGGTGCTGCTTCCGGGTCCGGTACTAGTTCCGGGTCCGGTACTGCTTCCGGTTCCTGTATTGGTCTCGATTCCGGTTCCGGTATTTGTTCCGGTTCCGGTTCTGGTTCCGGTTAAGGTACTAGTTCTGGTTCCTATTAAGGTATTGGTTTCCGTTAAGGTACTGGTTACGGTTCCGCTACAGGTTCCGGTTCCGGTACTGGTTTCGGTTCCGGTACTGGTTCCGGTTCCGGTAATGGTTCCAGTTCTGGTACTGGTTCCGGTTCCGATTCCAGTACTTCCGGTTCCGGTTCCGGTTCCGATACTTTTTCTGGTTAAGGGACTGGTTCCGGTAAAATGCTGGTTCCGGCCCGGTTCATGTTCTGTGTCCGGTACTGCTTCCAGCTAAGTTACTGGTTCCGGTTAAGATTTTTGTTGCGTTTCCGGTACTGGTTCAATTTCCGGTACTGGTTCCGGTACGGTACTGGTTCCGGTCTGGTACTGGTTCCGGTTCCGCTACTGGATCCGGTTCTGGTACTGGTTCCAGTTCCGGTACTGGTTCCGGTTCCGGTACTGGTTCCGGTTCCGGTACAAGTTCCGGTTCCGGTACTGGTTCCGGTTCCGGTACTGGTTCCGGTTCCGGTACTGGTTCCGGTTCCGGTACTGGTTCCGGTTCCGGTACTGGTTCCGGTTCCGGTACTGGTTCCGGTACTGGTTCCAGGTCCGGTACTTGTTCCGGGTGCGGTACTGCTTCCAGCTAAGTTACTGGTTCCGGTTAAGATTTTTGTTCCGTTTCCGGTACTGGTTCAATTTCCGGTACTGGTTCCGGTTCTGGTACTGGTTCCGGTTCTGGTACTGGTTCCGGTTCCGGTACTATTTCCGGTTCCGGTACTGGTTCCGGCTCATTACTGGTTCCGGGTCCGGTACCGGTTCTGGGTCCGGTCTGGTACTGGATCCGGTCCGGTACTGGTTCCGGTCCGGTACTGATTCCGGTCCGGTACTGGTTCCGGTCCGGTACTGGTTCCGGTCCGGTACTGGTTCCGATCCGGTACAGGTTCCGGTCCGGTACTGGTTCCGGGTCGTGTACTGGTTCCGGTCCGGTACTGGTTCCGGGTCGTGTACTGGTTCAGGGTCCGGTACTGGATCCCGGTCCAATACTGGTTCCTGGTCAAATCTTGTTTTCCGATCCGGTAGTGGTTCCGGTTCCGCTACTGGTTCCGGAGTGGTACTGGTTCCGGTCTGGTTCCTGGTCAAATACCGGTCCGGTACTGGCTCCGGTTCCGGAACTGATTCCTGGTCCGCACTGGTCCCGGGTACGGTTGCGGTACTGGTTCCGGTACTGGTTGCGGTTCCGGTACTGGTTTCAGTTAAGGTTCCGGTGCTGGTTCCGGGTCCAGTCCTGGTTAAGGGTAAGGTACTTGTTCCGGGTCCGGTACTAGTTCCGGGTCCGGTACTGCTTCCGGTTCCTGTATTGGTACCGATTCCGGTTCCGGTATTTGTTCCGGTTCCGGTTCTGGTTCCGGTTAAGGTACTAGTTCTGGTTCCTATTAAGGTATTGGTTTCCGTTAAGGTACTGGTTACGGTTCCGCTACAGGTTCCGGTTCCGGTACTGGTTTCGGTTCCGGTATTGGTTCTGGTTCCGGTATTGGTTCCGGTTCCGGTATTGGTTCTGGTTCCGGTATTGGTTCCGGTTCCGGTACTGGTTCCGGTTCCGGTACTGGATCCGGTCCGGTACTGGTTCCGGTCCGGTACTGGTTCCGGTCCGGTACTGGTTCCGGTCCGGTACTGGTTCCGGTCCGGTACTGGTTCCGGTCCGGTACTGGTTCCGGTCCGGTACTGGTTCTGGTCCGGTACTGGTTCCGGGTCCGGTACTGCTTCCGATCCGGTACTGGTTCCGGTTCCGGTACTGGTTCCGGGTATGGTACTGCTTCCGGTTCCGGTACTGGTTCCGGGTCCGGTACTAGTTCCGGTTCCGGTACTGGTTCCGGGTCCGGTACTAGTACCGATTCCGGTACTGGTTCCGGGTCCGGTACTAGTTCCGGCTCCGGTTCCTGTATCGGTGCCGATTCCGGTTCAGGTATTTGTGCCGGTTCCGGTTCTGGTTCCGGCTAAGGTACTAGTTCCGGTTAAGTTTTTTGTTTCGTTTCCGGTCCTGGTTCCATTTCCGGTACTGGTTCAATTTTCGGTATTGGTTAACGGTCCGGTACTGGTGCCGGTTCCGGTTCCGGTACTTGTTCCGGTCTGGTACTAGTTCCGGTTCCGGTACTGGTTCCGGTCTGGTACTGGATCCGGTCCGGTACTGGTTCCGGTCCGGTACTGATTCCGGTCCGGTACTGGTTCCGGTCCGGTACTGGTTCCGGTCCGGTACTGGTTCCGATCCGGTACAGGTTCCGGTCCGGTACTGGTTCCGGGTCGTGTACTGGTTCCGGTCCGGTACTGGTTCCGGGTCGTGTACTGGTTCAGTATCCGGTACTGGATCCCGGTCCAATACTGGTTCCTGGTCAAATCTTGTTTTCCGATCCGGTAGTGGTTCCGGTTCCGCTACTGGTTCCGGAGTGGTACTGGTTCCGGTCTGGTTCCTGGTCAAATACCGGTCCGGTACTGGCTCCGGTTCCGGAACTGATTCCTGGTCCGCACTGGTCCCGGGTACGGTTGCGGTACTGGTTCCGGTACTGGTTGCGGTTCCGGTACTGGTTTCAGTTAAGGTTCCGGTGCTGGTTCCGGGTCCAGTCCTGGTTAAGGGTAAGGTACTTGTTCCGGGTCCGGTACTGCTTCCGGTTCCTGTATTGGTACCGATTCCGGTTCCGGTATTTGTTCCGGTTCCGGTTCTGGTTCCGGTTAAGGTACTAGTTCTGGTTCCTATTAAGGTATTGGTTTCCGTTAAGGTACTGGTTACGGTTCCGCTACAGGTTCCGGTTCCGGTACTGGTTTCGGTTCCGGTATTGGTTCTGGTTCTGGTATTGGTTCCGGTTCCGGTACTGGTTCCGGTTCCGGTACTGGATCCGGTCCGGTACTGGTTCCGGTCCGGTACTGGTTCCGGTCCGGTACTGGTTCCGGTCCGGTACTGGTTCCGGTCCGGTACTGGTTCCGGTCCGGTACTGGTTCCGGTCCGGTACTGGTTCCGGTCCGGTACTGGTTCCGGTCCGGTACTGGTTCCTGGTCGTGTACTGGTTCAGGGTCCTGTACTGGTTCCAGTTCCGGTACTGGTTCCGGTCCGGTACTGGTTCCGGTTCCGGTACTGGTTCCGGTTCTGGTACTGGTTCCGGTTCCGGTATTGGTTCTGGTTCCGGTATTGGTTCCGGTTCCGGTACTGGTTCCGGTTCCGGTACTGGTTCCGGTTCCGGTACTGGTTCCGGTGCCGGTACTGGTTCCGGTTCCGGTACTGGTTCCGGTTCCGGTACTGGTTCCGGTCCGGTACTGGTTCTGGGTCCGGTACTGTTTCCGGTTCCGGTAGTGGTTCCGGTTCCGGTACTGGTTCCGGAATGGTAATGGTTCCGGTACTGGTTCCTGGTCTGGTACTGGTTCCTGTTCGTTTTCCGGTTCCGGTACTGGTTCCGGGTCCGGTTCCGGTTCCGATACTGGTTCCGGGTCCGGTACTGGTTCCGGTTCCTGTATTGGTTCCGATACTGGTTCGTTCTGTCGGTTGGTTCTGGTTCCGGTTAAGGTACTGGTTCCGGTTGGTCCGGTACTGGTTCCGGTTAGGTAGGTTCGGTTACGGTTCCGGGGGCGGTTCCGGTACTCGTTCCGGTCCGGTACTGGTTCCGGGTCGGGTACTGGTTCAGGGTCCGGTATGGTTCAGTTCCGGTACTGGTTCCGGTTCCGGTACTGATTCCGGTTGTGGTACTGGTTCCGGTTGCGGTACTGGTTCCGGTACTGGTTGCGGTTCCGGCACTGGTTTCAGTTAAGGTTCCGGTGCTGGTTCCGGGTCCAGTCCTGGTTAAGGGTCAGGTACTTGTTCCGGGTCCGGTACTTGTTCCGGTCCGGTACTGGTTCCGGTTAAGGCACTAGTTCCGAGTCCGGTGCTGTTCCGGGTCCGGTGTTCGGGCGGTACTGCTTCCGGTTCCTGTATTGGTCTCGATTCCGGTTCCGGTATTTGTTCCGGTTCCGGTTCTGGTTCCGGTTAAGGTACTAGTTCTGGTTCCATTAAGGTATTGGTTTCGTTAAGGTACTGGTTACGGTTCCGGTACAGGTTCCGGTTCCGGTACTGGTTTCGGTTCCGGTACTGGTTCCGGTTCCGGTAATGGTTCCAGTTCTGGTACTGGTTCCGGTTCCGATTCCAGTACTGGTTCCGGAGCGGTACTGGTTCCGGTCTGGTTCCTGGTCAAATACCGGTCCGGTACTGGTTCCGGTTCCGGAACTGGTTCCTGGTCCGACTGGTTCCGGGTAAGGTTGCGGTACTGGTTCCGGTACTGGTTGCGGTTCCGGTACTGGTTTCAGTTAAGGCACTGGTTCCGGGTCCGGTACTGGTTCCGGTTAAGGTACTGATTCCGGGTCCGGTACTGGTTCCGGGTCCGGTACTAGTTCTGGGTCCGGTACTGGTTCCGGGATCGGTACTTGTTCCGGTCCGGTACTGGTTCTGGTCCGGTACTGGTTCCGGGTGCGGTACTGCTTCCGTCCGGTACTGGTTCCGGTTCCGGTATGGTTCCGGGAGGTATGTTCCGGTTCCGGTACGGTTCCGGGTCCGGTATAGTTCCGGTTCCGGTACTGGTTCCGGGTCCGGTACTAGTTCCGGTTCCGGTACTGGTTCCGGGTCCGGTATAGTTCCGGCTCCGGTTCCTGTATCGGTGCCGATTCCGGTTAGGTATTTGTTCCGGTTCCGGTTCTGGTTCCGGCTAAGGTACTAGTTCCGGTTAAGTTTTTGTTTCGTTTCCGGTCCTGGTTCCATTTCCGGTACTGGGTCAATTTTCGGTATTGGTTCCCGGTCCGGTACTGGTGCCGGTTCCGGTTCCGGTACTTGTTCCGGTCTGGTACTAGTTCCGGTTCCGGTACTGGTTCCGGTCTGGTACTGGTTCAGGGTCCGGTACTGGATCCCGGTCCAATACTGGTTCCTGGTCAAATCTTGTTTTCCGATCCGGTAGTGGTTCCGGTTCCGCTACTGGTTCCGGAGTGGTACTGGTTCCGGTCTGGTTCCTGGTCAAATACCGGTCCGGTACTGGCTCCGGTTCCGGAACTGATTCCTGGTCCGCACTGGTCCGGGTACGGTTGCGGTACTGGTTCCGGTACTGGTTGCGGTTCCGGTACTGGTTTCAGTTAGGTTCCGGTGCTGGTTCCGGGTCCAGTCCTGGTTAAGGGTAAGTATGTTCCGGTCCGGTACGTTCCGGGTCCGGTACTGCTTCCGGTTCCTGTATTGGTGCCGATTAAGGTTCCGGTATTTGTTCCGGTTCCGGTTCTGGTTCCGGTTAAGGTACTAGTTCTGGTTCCTATTAAGGTACTGGTTTCCGTTAAGGTACTGGTTGCGGTTAAGGTACTGGATCCGGTAAAATACTGGTACCAATCCGGTACATGTTCTGTGTCCGGTACTCGCTCCGGTCCGGTACTGGTTCCAGTTCTGTTTCCGGTTCCTTGTCTGGTTCAAGTTCCGGTTCTGGTTCAAGTTTCGGTTCCGGTACTGGTTCCGGTTCCGGTTCCGGTACTGGTTCCGGTTCCGGTTCCGGTTCCGGTTCTGGTTCCGGTTCCGGTACTGGTTCCGGTTCCGGTACTGTTTCCAGAGCGGTACTGGTTCTGGGGTCGGTACTGGATCCGGTTCCGGTAGTTCCTTGTTCCAGGTAGTTCCTGTACTGGTTCCAGTTCTGGTACTGGTTCCGGGTCCGGTGCTGCTTCCGGGTCCGGTACTAGTTCCGGGTCCGGGTCCGGTACTGGTTCCGGTTCCGGTACTAGTTCCGCTCCGGTACTGGTTCCGGTTCCGGTACTGGTTCCGGTTCCGGTACTGGTTCCGGTTCTGGTACTTGTTCCGGTTAAGGCACTGGTTCCGGTTCCGCTACTGGATCCGGTCCGGTACTGGATCCGGTCCGGTACTGGTTCCGGTTTCGTCTGGTTCCGGGTCCGCACTCCGGTTCCGGCTCCGGTACTGGTTCCAGTTCCGGTACTGATTCCGGTTCCGGTACTATTTCCGGTTCCGGTCCTGGTTCCGGTTCCGGTTCCGGTACTTGTTCCGGTTCCGGTACTGGTTCCGCTTAAGGTACTGGTTCCATTTCAGGTACTGGCTCTATTTCCGGTACTGGTTCCGGGTCCGGTACTGCTTCCAGCTAACGTACTGGTTTCGGTTAAGTTTTTTGTTCCGTTTGCGGTACTGGTTCCAGTCCGGTACTGATTCCTGGTCGAATACTGGTTTCGGTTAAGGTACTCGCTCCGTCCGGTACTGGTTCCAGTTCCGGAACTGGTTCCGGTTCCGGTACTGGTTCCGGTTCCGGAACTGGTTCCGGTTCCGGTACTGGTTCCGGTTCCGGGTCTGGTTCAAGTTCCGGTACTGGTTCCGGTTCCGGTTCCGGTACTGGATCCGGTTCCGGTTCCGGTCCACTACCGGACCGGAACCAGTACCGGAAATTAAACCAGTACCGGAAACGGAACAAAAATCTTAACCGGAACCAGTAACTTAGCTGGAAGCAGTACCGCACCCGGAACAAGTACCGGACCCGGAACCAGTACCGGAACCGGAACCGGAGCCAGTACCTTAACGGAAACCAGTACCTTAATAGGAACCAGAACTAGTACCTTAACCGGAACCAGAACCGGAACCGGAACAAATACCGGAACCGGAATCGGCACCAATACAGGAACCGGAACCAGTACCGGACCCGGAACCAGTACCGGACCCGGAACCAGTACCGGACCCGGAACCAGTGCCTTAACCGGAACCAGTACCTGAACCGGAACCAGTACCGGAACCGGAACCAGTACCGGAACCGGAACCAGTACCGGACCGGAACTAGTACCGGAACCGGAACCAGTACCGGACCCGGAACCGGAAATAGTAGCGGACCCGGAACCAGTAGCGAAACCGGAACCAGTACCGGACCGGATCCAGTACCGGACCGGATCCAGTAGCGGAACCGGAACCAGTACCGAACCGGAACAGTACCAGAACCGGAACCAGTACCGGAACCGGAACCAGTACCGGAACCGGAACCAGTACCGGACCGGAACCAGTACCGGAACCGGAACCAGTACCGGACGGACCGGAACCAGTACCGGACCGGAAGCAGCACCGGACCCGGAACCAGTGCCTGAACCGGAACCAGTGCCTTGACCGGAACCAGTACCACTCCGGAACCAGTATTTTACCGGAACCAGTACCTTAACCGGAAAAAGTAACGGAACCGGAACCGGAACCAGTACCTTAACCGGAACCAGTACCGCAACCGAAACCGGAACCAGTACCTTAACCGGAACCAGAACCGGAACCGAACAAATACCGGAACCGGTATCGGAACCAATACAGGAACCGGAAACAGTACCGGACCCGGAACCAGTACCGGTACCGGAAGTAGTGCCGGACCCGGAACCAGTACCGGAACCGGAAAAGGAACCGGAACCAGTACCAGACCAGGAGCCGGTACCGGAACTATTACCATTCCGGACCCAGTAGCGGAACCGGAACCACTACCGGAACCGGAAACAGTACCGGACCCAGAACCGGTACCGGACCGGAACCAGTACCGGAACCGAAACCAGTACCAGAACCGGAACCAGTACCGGCACCGGAACTAGTACCGGAATCGGAACCAATACAGGCACCTGAACCAGTACCGGAACCGCAACCATTACCTGAACCGGAACAAGTACCGGACCCGGAACCAGTACCGAACAGGAACCAGTACCGGAACCGGAACCAGTACCTGAACCGGAACCAGTACCTGAACCGGAACCAGTACCGGAACCGGAACCAGTACCAGAACCGGAACCAGTACCGGACCCGGAACCGTACAGGACACGGAACCTGTTCCGTACACAGAACATGTACCGGACTGGTACCAGTATTTAACCGGATCCAGTACCATAACCGGAACCAATACAGGCACCGGAGCCAGTACCAGAACAGCAACCAGTACCTGAACTGAAACCAGTACCGGAACCTCAACCGGTACCGGAACCAGTACCGCAACCGGAACCAGTGCCGGAACCGGAACCAGTACCGGACCCGGAACCAGTACCGGACATGAAACCAGTACCGTAACCGGAACCAGTGCCGGAACCGGAACCAGTACCGGAACCGGAACCAGTACCGGAACCGGAACCAGTACCGGAACCGGAACCAGTACCGGAACCGGAACCAGTACCGGACCCGGAACCAGTACCGGACCCGGAACCAGTACCGGACCCGGAACCAGTACCGGACCCGGAACCAGTACCGGACATGAAACCAGTACCGTAACCGGAACCAGTGCCGGAACCGGAACCAGTGCCGGAAACGGAACCAGTGCCGGAACCGGAACCAGTACCGGATATTGAACCTGTACCTGAAACGGAACAAAATACTTAACCGGAACCAGTACTTTAGCCGGAAGCAGTACAGGACCCGGAACCTGTACCGGACACAGAACTTGTACCGGATTGGTACCAGTATTTAACCGGATCCAGTACCATAACCGGAACCAATACAGGCACCGGAGCCAGTACCAGAACAGCAACCAGTACCTGAACTGAAACCAGTACCGGAACCTCAACCGGTACCGGAACCAGTACCGCAACCGGAACCAGTGCCGGAACCGGAACCAGTGCCGGAACCGGAACCAGTACCTGAACCGTAACCAGAACCGGAACCGGAATCGGAACCAATACAGGAACCGGAACCAGAACCGGACCCTGAACCAGTACCGGATATGGAACTGTACCGGAACCGGAATTAGTACCGGAACCGGAACCAGTACCGGAACCGGAACCAGCACCGGCGGAACCAGTACCAGAACTGGAACCAGTACCGAAACTACCAGGAACCAGGAACTACCGGAACCGGATCCAGTACCGAACCCAGAACCAGTCCCGGACCCGGAACCAGTACCGGACCGGAACCAGACGGACGGAACTGTACCGGATCGGAACATACCGGACCGGAACCAGTACCGGATCGGAACCAATACCGGACCGGAACCAGTACCGGACCGGAACAAGTACCGGACCGGAACAAGTACCGGAACCGAAAACAGTATTGGACCAGGAACCAGTACCGGAACCAGTACCACTCTGGAGCCAGTATTTTACCGGAACCAGTACCTTAACCGGAAAAAGTACCGGAACCAGAACCGGAACTGGAACCAGTACCGGAACCGGAACCGGAACCAGTGCCGGACCCGGAACCAGAACCGGAACCGGAACCGGAAAATGAACCGGAACCAGTACCAGACCAGGAACCAGTACCGGAACCGAGACCAGTACCAGAACCGGAACCAGTATTGGAACCGGAACTAGTACCGGAATCGGAACCAATACAGGCACCGGAACCAGTACCGGAACCGCAACCAGTACCTGAAACGGAACTAGTACCGAAACTGGAACAAGTATTGGACCAGGAACAACTACCGGAACGAGTACCACTCCGGAACCAGTAGCGTAACCGGAATCGGAACCGGAACCTCTACCGGAACCGAAACCACTATTAGACCGGGAAAAAGTATTGGACAGGGAACCAGTACCGGAACCTGAACTGAAACCATTACCGGACCAGAACAAGTACCGAAAGCGGAACCAGTACCGGAACCGGAACCAGAACCGGACCCTAAACCAGTACCGGATCCGGAACTGTACCGGAACCGGAACTAGTACCGGAACCGGAACCAGTACCGGACCCGGAACCAGTACCGGACCGGAACCAGTACCGGACCCGGAACCAGTACCGGACCCGGAACCAGAACCGGACCCGGAACCAGTACCGGATCCGGAACCAGTACCGGAACCGGAACCAGTACCGGACCCGGAACCAGTACCGACCCGGAACCAGTACCGGAACGGGAACCAGAACCGGGACCACTACCGGAACCGGAACCAGTATCGGAACCGGAACCAGTACCGGAACGGGAACCAGTACCGGAACCGGAACCAGTACCGGAACCGGAACCAGTACCGGAACCACTACCGGAACCGGAACCAGTATTGGCTTAGGAACCAGCACCGGACCCTGAACCAGTACCGGAACCGGAACCGGAACCAGTACCGGAACCGGAACCAGTTCCGGAACCGGAACCAGTACCGGTTCCGGAACCGGAACCAGTTCCGGAACCGGAACCAGTACCGGACCGGAACGAGTACCGGAACCAGTACCGGAACCGAAACCAGTATTGGACCAGTTCCGGAACCGGAACCAGTACCGGAACCGGAACCAGTACCGGAACCGGAACCAGTACCGGAACCGGAACCAGTACCGGAACCGGAACCAGTACCGGAACTGGAACCAGTACTGGACGGAGACAGTACCGCAACCAGTACCACTCCGCAACCAGTAGCGGAAATGGAACCAGTACCGGAAATTGAACCAGTACCGGAAATGGAAAAAAAACTTAACCGGTACCAGTACCATAGCTAGAAGCAGTACCGGAACCAGTACCGGAACCGGAACCAGTACCGGAACCGAAACCAGTATTGGATTAGGAACCAGCATTGGACCCTGAACCAGTACCGGAACCGGACCCAGTACCGGAACCGGAACCAGCATCAGAACCGGAACCAGTACCGGAACGGGAACCAGTACCAGAACCGGAACCGGTACCGGAACTGGAACCAGTACGGGAACTGGTACCGAACCGGAACCAGTATTGGACCAGGAACCAGTACCGGACCCTGAACCAGTACCGGACCAGAACCAGTACCGGAACCGGAACCAGCACCAGAACCGGAACCGGAACCGGGAACAGTACCAGAACCGGAACCAGTGCTGGAACCGGATCCAGTACCGGAACCAGTGCCGGAACGGGAACCAGTACCAGAACCGGATATGGTACCGGATATGGTACCGGATCCGGAACCACTAACGGAACCGGAACCAGTACCGGAACCCGAACCGGAACCAGTACCAGAACCGGAACCAGTGCTGGAACCGGAACTAGTACCGGAACCTGTACCGAACCGGAACCAGTATTGGACCAGGAACCAGTATTGGAGTGGGAGCCAGTATCGGACCCTGAACCAGTACCGGACCGGAACCAGTACCGGAACTGGAACCAGTACCGGAACCGGAACCGGAACCAGTACCAGAGCCGGAACCAGTACCGGAACCGGAACCAGTACCGGAACCGGAACCAGTACTGGAACCGGAACGAGTACCGGAACCGACACCGGTATTGGACCATGAACCAGTTTTGGAACTGGAACCGGAACCAGTTTCGGAACTGGAAAAATAACCGAAACCAGTACAAGACCAGGTACCAGTGCTGGAACCGGAACCAGTACCGGAACCAGTGCCGGAACCGGAACCGGAACCGGAACCAGTACCGGAACCGGAACCGGAACCAGTACCGGAACCGGAACCAGTACCGGACCGGAACCAGTACCGGAACCGGAACCAGTACCGGAACCGGAACCAGTACCGGAACCGGAACCAGTACCGGAACCGGAACCAGTACCGGACCCAGAACCAGTACCAGAACCGGAACCAGTACCGGAACCGGAACCAGTACCAGAACCGGAACCAGTACCGGAACCGGAACCAGTACCGGAACCGGAACCAGTACCGGCACTGGAACCAGTACCGGAACCGGAACCAGTACCGGAACTGGAACCAGAATGGACCGGAACCAGTACCGGAACCGGTAACCAGTACGGACCCGGAACCGGAACCGGAACCAGTACCGGAACCGGAACACTCGGACCGGAACCAGTACCGGACCGGAACCAGTACCGGAACCGGAACCGGAACCGTACCGGAACCAGTACCGGAACGGGCCGGAACCAGAGGACCGGAACCAGTACTGGACTGGAACCAGTACCGGAACCGGAACCAGTACCGGAACCGGAACCAGTACCGGAACTGGAACCAGTACCGGACCGGAACCAGTACCGGACCGGAAGGGAAGTAGGCCGGAAGTCCGGAGAGGCCGTAGGGAGGCGGGGGGGGAAGGAGGGGGAGCCGGAGGGCAGTACGGACGCGGTACCGGAACGGACCAGTACCGGAACCGGAACCAGTACCGGAACCGGAACCAGTACCGGAACCGGAACCAGTGCCGGAACCGGAACCAGTACCGGAACCGGAACCAGTACCGGAACCGGAACCAGTACCGGCACCGGAACCAGTACCGGAACGGAACCAGTACCGGAACCGGAACCAGTACCGGAACTGGAACAGTATGGACCGGAACCAGTACCGGAACCGGAACCAGTACCGGAACTGGAACCAGTACCGGAACCGGAACCAGTACCGGAACCGGAACCGGAACCGTGAACAGTACCAGAACCGGAACCAGTACTGGAACCGGAACCAGTACCGGACCAGAACCGGTACCAGAACCGGAACCAGTACCGGAACCGGAACCTAGTACCGGAACCGGAACCAATACAGGCACTGGAACCAGTACCGGAACCGCAACCAGTACCGGAACTGGAACAAGAATTGGACCAGGAACCAGTGCCGGAACCGGTACCACTCCGGAACCAGTAGCGGACCCGGAACCGGAACCGGAACCTCTACCGGAACCTAAACCACTGCTGGACCAGGAACCAGTATTGGACCGGGAACCAGTACCAGAACCAGAACCGCAACCTGTACCGGAACCAGTACCGCAACCGGGCCCGGAACCAGAACCTTACCCTTAACCAGTACCGGACCGGAACCAGCACCGGAACCGGAACCAGTACCGGAACCGGAACCAGTACCGGAACCGGAACCAGTACCGGACCGGAACCAGTACCGGACCGGAACGCGGGGGCGGGGGGGGGAGGAGCCGGTACTGGACCAGTACCGGAACCGGAACCGGTACCGGAACCGGAACCAGTACCGGAACCGGAACCAGTACCGGATCAGGAACCAGCATTGGACCCTGAACCAGTACCGGAACCGGACCCAGTACCGGAACCAGAACCAGTATCAGAACCGGAACCAGTACCGGAACCGGAACCGGAACCAGTACCGGAACCGGAACCAGTACCGGAACCGGAACCAGTACCGGAACCAGCACCGGAACCTGAACCGGAACCAGTACCGGAACCGGAACCGGAACCAGTACCGGAACCAGTTCCGGAACCAGTACCGGAACCAGTACCGGAACCGGAACCGGTACCAGTACCGGAACCAGTACCGGAACCGGAACCGGAACCGGACCAGGAACCAGTGGAACCGGAACGGGAACCGAAACCAGTACCAGACCAGGTACCCTGGAACCGGAACCAGTACCGGAACCAGTGCCGGAACCGGAACCAGTACCGGAACCAGTACCAGAACCGGAACCAGTACCGGAACGAGAACCAGTACCAGAACCGGATCCGGTACCGGAACCGGAATCAGTAACGGAACCGGAACCAGTACCGGAACCCGAACCAGTACCGGAACCGGAACCAGTACCGGAACCGGAACCAGTACCGGAACCGGAACCAGTAACGGAACCGGAACCGGAACCAGTACCAGAACCGGAACCAGTACTGGAACCGGAACCAGTACCGGAAACAGTACCAGAACCGGAACCAGTACTGGACCAGGAACCAGTATCGGAGCGGGAGCCAGTACCGGACCGGAACCAGTACCGGAACCGGAACCAGTACCGGAACCGGAACCGGAAACAGTACCAGAACCGGAACCAGTACTGGAACCGGAACCAGTACCGGAAACAGTACCAGAACCGGAACCAGTACTGGAACCGGAACGAGTACCTGAACCGAACCGGAGACGGAACCAGTACCGGAACCGGAACCGAACCAGTACCGGAACCGGAACCAGTACCGGAACGGAACCGGAACCAGTACCAGAACCGGAACCAGTCGGAACCGGAACAGTACCGGAACCTGTACCGAACCGGAACCATGCTGGACCGGAACCAGTATCGGACCGGGAACCAGTACCGGAACCAGAACGAACAGTACCGGAACGGAACCTGTACCGGAAAGTACCGCAACGGGCCGGAACCAGAACCGACCGGAACCAGTACCGGAACCGGAACCAGTACCGGAACCGGAACCAGTACCGGAACCGGAACCAGTACCGGAACCGGAACCAGTACCGGACCGGAACCAGTACCGGACCGGAACCAGTACCGGAACCGGAACCAGTACCGGGAACCGGGACCAGTACCAGAACCGGAACCAGTGAACCGGACAGTACCGGAACCAGTACCGGAACCGGAACCAGTACCGGAACCGGAACCAGTACCGGAACCGGAACCGGAACCAGTACCGGAACCGGAACCGGAACCAGTACCGGAACCGGAACCGGAACCAGTACCGGAACCGGAACCAGTACCGGAACCGGAACCGGAACCAGTACCGGAACCAGTACCGGAACCGGAACCGGAACCAGTACCGGAACCGGAACCGGAACCGGAACCAGTACCGGAACCGGAACCGGAACCGGAACCAGTACCGGAACCGGAACCGGTACCGGAACCGGAACCAGTACCGGAACCGGAACCAGTACCGGAACCGGAACCAGTACCGGAACCGGAACCGGAACCTCTACCGGAACCGGAACCAGTACCGGAACCGGAACCAGTACCAGTACCGGAACCGGAACCAGTACCGGAACCGGAACCAGTACCGGAACCGGAACCAGTACCAGAACCGGAACCAGTACCGGAACCGAACAGTACCGGAACCGGAACCAGTACCGGAACCGGAACCAGTACCGGAACCGGAACCAGTACCGGAACCGGAACCAGTACCGGAACCGGAACCAGTACCGGAACCGGAACCAGTACCGGAACCGGAACCAGTACCGGAACCGGAACCAGTACCGGAACCGGAACCAGTACCGGAACCGGAACCGGAACCAGTACCGGAACCGGAACCGGAACCAGTACCGGAACCGGAACCGGAACCGGAACCAGTACCGGAACCGGAACCGGAACCGGAACCAGTACCGGGAACCGGAACCAGTACCGGAAACAGTACCGGAACCGGAACCAGTACCAGTACCGGAACCGGAACCAGTACCGGAACCGGAACCAGTACCGGAACCAGTACCGGAACCGGAACCAGTACCGGAACCGGAACCAGTACCGGAACCGGAACCGGAACCGGAACCAGTACCGGAACCGGAACCGGAACCGGAACCAGTACCGGAACCGGAACCGGAACCGGAACCAGTACCGGAACCGGAACCAGTACCGGAACCGGAACCAGTACCGGAACCGGAACCGGAACCAGTACCGGAACCGGAACCGGAACCGGAACCAGTACCGGAACCGGAACCGGAACCGGAACCGGAACCAGAACCGGAACCAGTACCGGAACCGGAACCGGAACCGGAACCAGTACCGGAACCGGAACCGGAACCGGAACCGGAACCGGAACCGGAACCAGTACCGGAACCGGAACCGGAACCGGAACCAGTACCGGAACCGGAACCAGTACCGGAACCGGAACCGGAACCAGTACCGGAACCGGAACCGGAACCGGAACCGGAACCGGAACCGGAACCGGAACCGGAACCGGAACCGGAACCGGAACCGGAACCGGAACCAGTACCGGAACCGGAACCGGAACCAGTACCGGAACCAGTACCGGAACCAGTACCGGAACCGGAACCAGTACCGGAACCGGAACCAGTACCAGAACTGGAACCAGTACCGGAACCGGAACCAGTACCGGAACCGGAACCAGTACCGGAACCGGAACCAGTACCGGAACCGGAACCGGACCGGAACCAGTACCGGAACCGGAACCAGTACCGGAACCGGAACCAGTACCGGAACCGGAACCAGTACCGGAACCAGTACCGGAACCGGAACCAGTACCGGAACCAGTACCGGAACCGGAACCAGTACCGGAACTGGAACCAGTACCGGAACCGGAACCAGTACCGGAACTGGAACCAGTACCGGACCGGAACCGGAACCAGTACCGGAACCAGTACCGGAACCAGTACCGGAACCGGAACCAGTACCGGAACCGGAACCAGTACCGGAACCGGAACCAGTACCAGAACTGGAACCAGTACCGGAACCGGAACCAGTACCGGAACCGGAACCAGTACCGGAACCGGAACCAGTACCGGAACCGGAACCGGAACCGGAACCAGTACCGGAACCGGAACCAGTACCGGAACCGGAACCAGTACCGGAACCGGAACCAGTACCGGAACCAGTACCGGAACCGGAACCAGTACCGGAACCAGTACCGGAACCGGAACCAGTACCAGAACTGGAACCAGTACCGGAACCGGAACCAGTACCAGAACTGGAACCAGTACCGGAACCGGAACCAGTACCGGAACCGGAACCGGAACCGGAACCGGTACCGGAACCGGAACCAGTACCGGAACCGGAACCAGTACCGGAACCGGAACCAGTACCGGAACCGGAACCAGTACCGGAACCGGAACCAGTACCGGAACCGGAACCAGTACCGGAACCGGAACCAGTACCGGAACCGGAACCGGAACCAGTACCGGAACCGGAACCGGAACCAGTACCGGAACCGGAACCGGAACCGGAACCAGTACCGGAACCGGAACCAGTACCAGTACCGGAACCGGAACCAGTACCGGAACCGGAACCAGTACCGGAACCGGAACCAGTACCGGAACCGGAACCAGTACCGGAACCGGAACCAGTACCGGAACCAGTACCGGAACCGGAACCAGTACCGGAACCAGTACCGGAACCGGAACCAGTACCGGAACCAGTACCGGAACCGGAACCAGTACCGGAACCGGAACCAGTACCGGAACGGAACCAGTACCGGAACCGGAACCAGTACCGGAACCGGAACCGGAACCAGTACCGGAACCGGAACCGGAACCAGTACCGGAACCGGAACCGGAACCAGTACCGGAACCGGAACCGGAACCAGTACCGGAACCGGAACCAGTACCGGAACCGGAACCAGTACCAGTACCGGAACCGGAACCAGTACCGGAACCGGAACCAGTACCGGAACCGGAACCAGTACCGGAACCGGAACCAGTACCGGAACCGGAACCAGTACCGGAACCGGAACCAGTACCGGAACCGGAACCGGAACCAGTACCGGAACCGGAACCGGAACCAGTACCGGAACCGGAACCGGAACCAGTACCGGAACCGGAACGGAACCAGTACCGGAACCGGAACCGGAACCGGAACCAGTACCGGAACCAGTACCGGAACCGGAACCAGTACCGGAACCGGAACCAGTACCTTAAACGGAACCAGTACCGGAGCCGGAACCAGTACCGAAACCGGAACCGGAACCAGTACCGGAACCGGAACCGGAACCAGTACCGGAACCGGAACCGGAACCGGAACCAGTACCGGAACCAGTACCGGAGCCGGAACCAGTACCAGAACCGGAACCAGTACCTGAAGCGGAACCAGTACCGGAGCCGGAACCAGTACCAGAACTGGAACCGGAACCGGGACCAGTACCGGAACCGGAACCGGAACCGGAACCAGTACCGGAACCAGTACCGGAACCAGTACCGGAACCGGAACCGGAACCAGTACCTTAAGCGGAACCAGTACCGGAACCGGAACCGGTACCAGAACTGGAACCAGTACCGGAACCGGAACCAGTACCGGAACCGGAACCAGTACCGGAACCGGAACCAGTACCGGAACCGGAACTGGAACCAGTACCGGAACCGGAACCAGTACCGGAACCGGAAACGGATCCGGAACCAGTACCGGAACCGGAACCAGTACCGGAACCGGAACCAGTACCGGAACCGGAACCAGTACCGGAACCGGAACCAGTACCGGAACCGGAACCAGTACCGGAACCGGAACCAGTACCGGAACCAGTACCGGAACCGGAACCAGTACCGGAACCAGTACCGGAACCGGAACCAGTACCGGAACCAGTACCGGAACCGGAACCGGAACCAGTACCGGAACCAGTACCGGAACCGGAACCAGTACCGGAACCGGAACCAGTACCGGAACCGGAACCAGTACCGGAACCGGAACCAGTACCGGAACCGGAACCAGTACCGGAACCGGAACCAGTACCGGAACCGGAACCAGTACCGGAACCGGAACCAGTACCAGAACTGGAACCAGTACCGGAACCGGAACCAGTACCAGAACTGGAACCAGTACCGGAACCGGAACCAGTACCGGAACCGGAACCGGAACCGGAACCAGTACCGGAACCGGAACCAGTACCGGAACCGGAACCAGTACCGGAACCAGTACCGGAACCGGAACCGGAACCAGTACCGGAACCGGAACCAGTACCGGAACCGGAACCAGTACCAGAACTGGAACCAGTACCGGAACCGGAACCAGTACCGGAACCGGAACCAGTACCGGAACCGGAACCGGAACCAGTACCGGAACCGGAACCAGTACCGGAACCGGAACCGGAACCAGTACCGGAACCGGAACCAGTACCGGAACCGGAACCAGTACCGGAACCAGTACCGGAACCGGAACCAGTACCGGAACCAGTACCGGAACCGGAACCAGTACCGGAACCGGAACCGGGACCAGTACCGGAACCGGAACCGGGACCAGTACCGGAACCGGAACCGGGACCAGTACCGGAACCGGAACCGGGACCAGTACCGGAACCGGAACCGGAACCAGTACCGGAACCGGAACCGGAACCAGTACCGGAACCGGAACCGGAACCGGAACCAGTACCGGAACCAGTACCGGTACCGGAACCGGAACCGGAACCAGTACCGGAACCGGAACCAGTACCGGAACCGGAACCAGTACCGGAACCGGAACCGGAACCAGTACCGGAACCGGAACCGGAACCGGAACCAGTACCGGAGCCGGAACCAGTACCAGAACCGGAACCAGTACCTTAAGCGGAACCAGTACCGGAGCCGGAACCAGTACCAGAACCGGGACCAGTACCGGAACCGGAACCGGGACCAGTACCGGAACCGGAACCGGAACCAGTACCGGAACCGGAACCAGTACCGGAACCGGAAGCGGAACCAGTACCGGAACCGGAACCGGAACCGGAACCAGTACCGGAACCAGTACCGGTACCGGAACCGGAACCGGAACCAGTACCGGAACCGGAACCGGAACCGGAACCAGTACCGGAACCGGAACCAGTACCGGAACCGGAACCGAACCAGTACCGGAACCGGAACCAGTACCGGAACCAGTACCGGAGCCGGAACCAGTACCAGAACCGGAACCAGTACCTTGAGCGGAACCAGTACCGGAGCCGGAACCAGTACCAGAACTGGAACCAGTACCGGAACCGGAACCAGTACCGGAACCGGAACCGGAACCAGTACCGGAACCGGAACCGGGACCAGTACCGGAACCGGAACCGGAACCAGTACCGGAACCGGAACCGGAACCGGAACCAGTACCGGAACCGGAACCGGAACCAGTACCGGAACCGGAACCAGTACCGGAACCGGAACCGGAACCAGTACCGGAACCGGAACCAGTACCGGAACCGGAACCGGAACCAGTACCGGAACCGGAACCGGAACCAGTACCGGAACCGGAACCAGTACCGGAACCGGAACCAGTACCGGAACCGGAACCGGAACCGGAACCAGTACCGGAACCGGAACCGGAACCAGTACCGGAACCGGAACCGGAACCGGAACCAGTACCGGAACCGGAACCAGTACCGGAACCGGAACCAGTACCGGAACCAACCGGAACCGGAACCGGAACCGGAACCAGTACCGGAACCGGAACCGGAACCGGAACCAGTACCGGAACCGGAACCAGTACCGGAACCGGAACCGGAACCGGAACCAGTACCGGAACCGGAACCGGAACCGGAACCAGTACCGGAACCGGAACCAGTACCGGAACCGGAACCGGAACCAGTACCGGAACCGGAACCGGAACCAGTACCGGAACCGGAACCGGAACCAGTACCGGAACCGGAACCAGTACCGGAACCGGAACCGGAACCAGTACCGGAACCGGAACCAGTACCGGAACCAGTACCGGAACCGGAACCAGTACCGGAACCGGAACCAGTACCGGAACCGGAACCGGAACCAGTACCGGAACCGGAACCGGAACCGGAACCAGTACCGGAACCGGAACCAGTACCGGAACCGGAACCGGAACCAGTACCGGAACCGGAACCAGTACCGGAACCGGAACCAGTACCGGAACCGGAACCAGTACCGGAACCGGAACCGGAACCGGAACCGGAACCAGTACCGGAACCGGAACCGGAACCGGAACCAGTACCGGAACCGGAACCAGTACCGGAACCAGTACCGGAACCGGAACCGGAACCGGAACCAGTACCGGAACCGGAACCGGAACCGGAACCAGTACCGGAACCGGAACCGGAACCGGAACCAGTACCGGAACCGGGACCGGAACCAGTACCGGAACCAGTACCGGAACCGGAACCAGTACCGGAACCGGAACCAGTACCGGAACCGGAACCGGAACCGGAACCAGTACCGGAACCGGAACCGGAACCAGTACCGGAACCGGAACCGGAACCAGTACCGGAACCGGAACCGGAACCAGTACCGGAACCGGAACCGGAACCAGTACCGGAACCGGAACCAGTACCGGAACCGGAACCAGTACCGGAACCGGAACCGGAACCAGTACCGGAACCGGAACCAGTTCCGGAACCAGTACCGGAACCGGAACCAGTCCGGAACCGGAACCGGAACCGGAACCAGTACCGGAACCGGAACCAGTACCGGAACGGAACCGGAACCAGTACCGGAACCGGAACCGGAACCGGAACCAGTACCGGAACCGGAACCAGTACCGGAACCGGAACCAGTACCGGAACCGGAACCAGTACCGGAACCGGAACCGGAACCGGAACAGTTCCGGAACCGGAACCGGAACCAGTACCGGAACCGGAACCGGAACCAGTACCGGAACCGGAACCGGAACCAGTACCGGAACCGGAACCAGTACCGGAACCGGAACCAGTACCGGAACCGGAACCAGTACCGGAACCGGAACCGGAACCAGTACCGGAACCGGAACCGGAACCAGTACCGGAACCGGAACCGGTACCGGAACCGGAACCAGTACCGGAACCGGAACCGGAACCGGAACCAGTACCGGAACCGGAACCGGAACCAGTACCGGAACCGGAACCGGAACCAGTACCGGAACCGGAACCGGAACCAGTACCGGAACCGGAACCGGAACCAGTACCGGAACCGGAACCAGTACCGGAACCGGAACCAGTACCGGAACCGGAACCGGAACCAGTACCGGAACCGGAACCAGTACCGGAACCAGTACCGGAACCGGAACCAGTACCGGAACCGGAACCGGAACCGGAACCAGTACCGGAACCGGAACCAGTACCGGAACCGGAACCGGAACCAGTACCGGAACCGGAACCGGAACCAGTACCGGAACCGGAACCGGAACCAGTACCGGAACCGGAACCGGAACCAGTACCGGAACCGGAACCGGAACCAGTACCGGAACCGGAACCGGAACCAGTACCGGAACCGGAACCGGAACCGGAACTGAACCGGAACCGGAACCGGAACCGGAACCAGTACCGGAACCGGAACCAGTACCGGAACCAGTACCGGAACCGGAACCGGAACCAGTACCGGAACCGGAACCGGAACCGGAACCAGTACCGGAACCGGAACCAGTACCGGAACCAGTACCGGAACCGGAACCGGAACCGGAACCAGTACCGGAACCGGAACCGGAACCGGAACCAGTACCGGAACCGGGACCGGAACCAGTACCGGAACCGGAACCGGAACCAGTACCGGAACCGGAACCGGAACCAGTACCAACCGGAACCAGTACCGGAACCAGTACCGGAACCGGGACCGGAACCAGTACCGGAACCGGGACCGGAACCAGTACCGGAACCGGAACCGGAACCAGTACCGGAACCGGAACCGGAACCGGAACCAGTACCGGAACCGGAACCAGTACCGGAACCGGAACCGGAACCAGTACCGGAACCGGAACCAGTACCGGAACCGGAACCAGTACCGGAACCGGAACCAGTACCGGACCGGAACCAGTACCGGAACCGGAACCAGTACCGGACCGGAACCAGTACCGGAACCGGAACCAGTGCTTGAACCGGAACTAGTACCGGAACCAGTACAAAACCGGAACCAGTATTGGACCAGGAATCAGTATTGGAGCGGGAGCCAGTACCGGACCCTGAACCAGTACCGGACCCTGAACCAGTACCGGACATGAACCAGTACCGGACATGAACCAGTACCGGACAGGAACCAGTACCGGACTGGAACCAGTACCGGAACCGGAACCAGTACCGGAACCGGAACCGGAAACAGTACCAGAACCGGAACCAGTACTGGAACCGGAACTAGTACCGGACCCAGAACCGGTACCAAAACCGGAACCAGTACCGGAACCGGAACCAGTACCAGAACCGGAACCAGTACCGGAACCGGAACTAGTACCGGAACCGGAACCAGTACCGGACCGGAACCAGTTCCGGAACTGGAACAAGAATTGGACCGGAACCAGTACCAGAACCAGAACTGAAAGCAGTACCGGAACCGCAACCTGTACCGGAACCAGTACCGCAACCGGGCCCGGAACCAGAACCTTACCCTTAACCAGTACCGGACCGGAACCAGCACCGGAATTGGAACCATCACCGAAACCGGAACCAGTACCGGAACCGGAACCAGTACCGCAACCGGGCCCGGAACCAGAACCTTACCCTTAACCAGTACCGGACCGGAACCAGCACCGGAATTGGAACCATCACCGAAACCGGAACCAGTACCGGAACCGGAACCAGTACCGGAACCGCAACCTGTACCGGAACCAGAACCTTACCCTTAACCAGTACCGGACCGGAACCAGCACCGGAATTGGAACCATCACCGGAACCGGAACCACTACCGGAACCGGAACCAGTACCGGAACCGGAACCGAAACCAGTACCGGAACCGGAACCGGAACCAGTACCGGAACCGGAACCGGAACCAGTACCGGAACCGGAACCGGAACCGGAACCGGAACCAGTACCGGAACCGGAACCGGAACGAACCAGTACCAGAACCGGAACCGGAACCAGTACCGGAACCGGAACCAGTACCGGAACCGGAACCAGTACCGGAACCGGAACCAGTACCGGAACCGGAACCAGTACCGGAACCGGAACCAGTACCGGAACCGGAACCAGTACCGGAACCGGAACCAGTACCGGACAGGAACCAGGACCCGGAACCAGTACCGGAACCGGAACCAGTACCGGAACCGGAACCAGTACAGAACCGGAACCAGATACCGGAACCGGGAACAGTACCGGAACCGGAACCAGTACCGGAACCGGAACCAGTACCGAACCGGAACCAGTAGGAGGAACCAGGGACGGAACCAGTACCGGAACCGGAACCAGTACCGGAACCGGAACCAGTACGGAACCGGAACCAGTACCGGGACCAGAACCAGTACCGAACCGGAACCAGTACCGGAACCGGAACCAGTACCGGAACCGGAACCAGTACCGGAACCGGAACCAGTACCGGAACCAGTACCACGGAACCAGTACCGGAACCGGAACCACTACGGAACCGGAACCAGTATGGATCAGGAACCAGTATTGGACCGGAACCAGTACCGGAACCGGAACAAGTACCAGAACCGGAACCAGTACCAGACCGGAACGAGTACCAAAACCGAAACCGGTATTGGACCAGGAACCAGTATTGGACCGGGAACCAGTACCGGACCCGGAACCAGTGGAACCAGGACCGGAATTGGAACCAGTATCGGAAACGGAACACAAACTGAACCGGAACCAGTACCGGACCGGAACCAGTACCGGAACCGGAACCAGTACCGGAACCGGAACCAGTACCGGACCAGGAACCGGCACCGGAACCTGAACTGAGACCAGTACCGGAACCGGAACCAGTGCCGGACCCGGAACCAATACCGGAACTGCAACCAGTACCGCAACCGGAACCAATACCGCAACCGGAACCAATACCGCAACCGGAACCAGTACCGGACCAGGAACGGGCACCAGAACCTGAACTGAGACCAGTACCGGAACCGGAACCAGTGCCGGACCCGGAACCAATACCGGAACTGCAACCAGTACCGCAACCGGAACCAATACCGCAACCGGAACCAGTACCGGACCGGAACCAGTACCGGACCGGAACCAGTACCGGACCGGAACCAGTACCGGAACCGGAACCAGTACCGGACCGGAACCAGTACCGGAACCGGAACCAGTACCGGAACCGGAACCAGTACCGGAACCGGAACCAGTACCGGACCGGAACCAGTACCGGACCCGGAACCAGTACCGGACCGGAACCAGTTCGGGACCCGGAACCAGTACCGTCCCGGAACCAGTACCGTAACGGAACCAGTTCCGGACCCGGAACCAGTACCGTACCGGAACCAGTTCGGGACCCGGAACCAGTACCGTCCCGGAACCAGTACCGTAACGGAACCAGTTCCGGACCCGGAACCAGTACCGGACCGGAACCAGTACCGGACCCGGAACCAGTACCGGACCGGAACCAGTACCGGACCCGGAACCAGTACCGGACCGGAACCAGTACCGGACCCGGAACCAGTACCGGACCGGAACAGTACCGGACCCGGAACCAGTACCGGAACCGGAACCAGTACCGGACCGGAACCAGTACCGGAACCGGAACCAGTACCGGAACCGGAACCAGTACCGGAACCGGAACCAGTACCGGACCGGAACCAGTACCGGACCGGAACCAGTACCGGACCCGAAACCAGTACCGACCCGGAACCAGTACCGTACCGGAACCAGTACCGGACCCGGAACCAGTACCGGACCGGAACCAGTACCGGACCGGAACCAGTACGGACCGGAACCAGTACCGGACCCGGAACCAGTACCGGACCGGAACCAGTACCGGACCGGAACCAGTACCGGACCAGTACGGAACCGGAACCATACCGGAACCGGAACCAGTACGGACCGGAACCATACCGGACCGGAACCAGTACCGGACCGGAACCAGTACCGGACCGGAACCAGTACCGGACCCGGAACCAGTACCGGACCGGAACCAGTACCGGAACGGAACCAGTACCGGACCCGGAACCAGTACCGGACCGGAACCAGTACCGGACCCGGAACCAGTACCGGACCGGAACCAGTACCGGACCCGGAACCAGTACCGGACCGGAACCAGTACCGGACCCGGAACCAGTACCGGACCGGAACCAGTACCGGACCCGGAACCAGTACCGGACCGGAACCAGTACCGGACCGGAACCAGTACCGGACCCGGAACCAGTACCGGACCGGAACCAGTACCGGACCCGGAACCAGTACCGGAACTGGAACCAGTACCGGAACCGGAACCAGTACCGGACCGGAACCAGTACCGGACCGGAACCAGTACCGGACCGGAACCAGTACCGGACCGGAACCAGTACCGGACCGGAACCAGTACCGGACCCGGAACCAGTACCGGACCGGAACCAGATACCGGGCAGTACCGGAACCGGAACCAGTACCAGAACCGGAACCAGTACCGGAACCGGAACCAGTACCGAAACCGGAATCGGAACCAGTGCGGAACCGGAACCAGTACCGGCCCGGAACCAGTACCGGACCGGAACCAGTACCGACCCGGAACCAGTACCGGAACGGAACCAGTACCGGACCCGGAACCAGTACCGAACCGGAACCAGTACCGGACCCGGAACCAGTACCGGACCGGAACCAGTACCGGACCGGAACCAGTACCGGACCCGGAACCAGTACCGGACCGGAACCAGTACCGGAACCAGTACCGGACCGGAACCAGTACCGGACCCGGAACCAGTACCGGAACCGGAACCAGTACCGGAACCGGAACCAGTACCGGACCGGAACCAGTACCGGACCCGGAACCAGTACCGGACCGGAACCAGTACCGGACCGGAACCAGTACCGGACCGGAACCAGTACCGGACCGGAACCAGTACCGGACCGGAACCAGTTCCGGAACCAGTACCGGACCGGAACCAGTGCCGGACCCGGAACCAGTACCGGAACTGGAACCAGTACCGGAACCGGAACCAGTACCGGACCGGAACCAGTACCGGACCCGGAACCAGTACCGGAACTGGAACCAGTACCGGAACCGGAACCAGTACCGGACCCGGAACCAGTACCGGACCGGAACCAGTAGTACCGGACCAGTACCGGAACGGAAACCAGTACCGGAACCGGAACCAGTACCGGAACCGGAACCAGTACCGGACCCGGAACCAGTACCGGAACCGGAACCAGTACCGGACCGGAACCAGTACCGGAACCGGAACCAGTACCGGACCGGAACCAGTACCGGAACCGGAACCAGTACCGGAACCGGAACCAGTACCGGAACCGGAACCAGTACCGGAACCGGAACCGGAACCAGTACCGGAACCGGAACCAGTACCGGAACCGGAACCAGTACCGGAACCGGAACCAGTACCGGAACCGGAACCAGTACCGGAACCGGAACCAGTACCGGAACCGGAACCAGTACCGGAACCGGAACCAGTACCGGAACCGGAACCAGTACCGGAACCGGAACCAGTACCGGAACCGGAACCAGTACCGGAACCGGAACCAGTACCGGACCGGAACCAGTACCGGAACCGGAACCAGTACCGGAACCGGAACCAGTACCGGACCGGAACCAGTACCGGAACCGGAACCAGTACCGGACCGGAACCAGTACCGGACCGGAACCAGTACCGGACCCGGAACCAGTACCGGACCCGGAACCAGTACCGGAACCGGAACCAGTACCGGAACCGGAACCAGTACCGGAACCGGAACCAGTACCGGAACCGGAACCAGTACCGGACCGGAACCAGTACCGGACCGGAACCAGTACCGCACCGGAACCAGTACCGGACCGGAACCAGTACCGGACCGGAACCAGTACCGGACCGGAACCAGTACCGGAACCGGAACCAGTACCGGACCGGAACCAGTACCGGACCGGAACCAGTACCGGACCGGAACCGGTACCGGACCGGAACCAGTACCGGACCGGAACCAGTACCGGAACGGAACCAGTACCGGACCGGAACCAGTACCGGACCGGAACCAGTACCGGAACCGGAACCAGTACCGGACCGGAACCAGTACCGGACCCGGAACCAGTACCGGAACCGGAACCAGTACCGGACCAGGAACCAGTACCGGAACCGGAACCGAACCAGTACCGGAACCGCAACCAGTACCGGACCGGAACCAGTACCGGACCGGAACCAGTACCGGACCGGAACCAGTACCGGACCGGAACCAGTACCGGACCGGAACCAGTACCGGACCGGAACCAGTACCGGACCGGAACCAGTACCGGACCGGAACCAGTACCGGACCGGAACCAGTACCGGACCGGAACCAGTACCGGACCGGAACCAGTACCGGACCGGAACCAGTACCGGACCGGAACCAGTACCGGACCGGAACCAGTACCGGACCGGAACCAGTACCGGACCGGAACCAGTACCGGACCGGAACCAGTACCGGACCGGAACCAGTACCGGACCGGAACCAGTACCGGACCGGAACCAGTACCGGACCGGAACCAGTACCGGACCGGAACCAGTACCGGACCGGAACCAGTACCGGATCGGAACCAGTACCGGACCGGAACCAGTACCGGACCGGAACCAGTGGCCGACCCGAAACCAGTACCGGAACCGGAACCAGTACCGGAACCGGAACCAGTACCGGAACCGGAACCAGTACCGGACCCGGAACCAGTACCGGACCCGGAACCAGTACCGGACCCGGAACCAGTACCGGACCCGGAACCAGTACCGGACCCGGAACCAGTACCGGACCCGGAACCAGTACCGGACCCGGAACCAGTACCGGACCCGGAACCAGTACCGGACCCGGAACCAGTACCGGACCCGGAACCAGTACCGGACCCGGAACCAGTACCGGACCCGGAACCAGTACCGGACCCGGAACCAGTACCGGACCCGGAACCAGTACCGGACCCGGAACCAGTACCGGACCCGGAACCAGTACCGGACCCGGAACCAGTACCGGACCCGGAACCAGTACCGGACCCGGAACCAGTACCGGCCCGAAACCAGTACCGGACCGGAACCAGTACCGGACCGGAACCAGTACCGGACCGGAACCAGTACCGGACCGGAACCAGTACCGGACCGGAACCAGTACCGGACCGGAACCAGTACCGGACCGGAACCAGTACCGGACCGGAACCAGTACCGGACCGGAACCAGTACCGGACCGGAACCAGTACCGGACCGGAACCAGTACCGGACGGAACCAGTACCGGACCGGAACCAGTACCGGAAACCGGAACCAGTACCGGACCGGAACCAGTACCGGACCGGAACCAGTACCGGAACCAGTACCGGACCCGGAACCAGTACCGGAACCAGTACCGAACCGGAACCAGTACCGGACCCGGAACCAGTACCGGACCGGAACCAGTACCGGACCGGAACCAGTACCGGACCCGGAACCAGTACCGGACCCGGAACCAGTACCGGACCCGGAACCAGTACCGGACCCGGAACCAGTACCGGACCCGGAACCAGTACCGGACCCGGAACCAGTACCGGACCCGGAACCAGTACCGGACCCGGAACCAGTACCGGACCCGGAACCAGTACCGGACTGGAACCAGTACCGGACCGGAACCAGTACCGGAACCGGAACCAGTACCGGTCCCGGAACCAGTACCGGAACCGGAACCAGTACCGGACCGGAACCAGTACCGGACCGGAACCAGTACCGGACCGGAACCAGTGGCCGACCCGAAACCAGTACCGGAACCGGAACCAGTACCGGAACCGGAACCAGTACCGGAACCGCAACCAGTACCGGACCCGGAACCAGTACCGGACCCGGAACCAGTACCGGACCCGGAACCAGTACCGGACCCGGAACCAGTACCGGACCCGGAACCAGTACCGGACCCGGAACCAGTACCGGACCCGGAACCAGTACCGGACCCGGAACCAGTACCGGACCCGGAACCAGTACCGGACCCGGAACCAGTACCGGACCCGGAACCAGTACCGGACCCGGAACCAGTACCGGACCGGAACCAGTACCGGACCCGGAACCAGTACCGGACCCGGAACCAGTACCGGACCCGGAACCAGTACCGGACCCGGAACCAGTACCGGACCCGGAACCAGTACCGGACCCGGAACCAGTACCGGACCCGGACCCGGACCCGGAACCAGTACCGGACCCGGACCCGGACCCGGCACCAGTACCGGACCCGGACCCGGACCCGGACCCGGAACCAGTACCGGACCCGGACCCGGACCCGGAACCAGTACCGGACCCGGACCCGGACCCGGAACCAGTACCGGACCCGGACCCGGACCCGGAACCAGTACCGGAACCGGAAAAAGTACCGGAACCAGTACCGGAACCAGAACCGGAATAGGAACCAGTACCACAACCGGAACCAGTACTGGAACCGGAACTAGTACCGGACCCAGAACCGGTACCAGAACCGGAACCAGTACCGGAACCGGAACCAGTACCTGAACCGGAACTAGTTCCGGAACTGGAACAAGAATTGGACCAGGAACCAGTACCGGAACCGGTACCACTCCGGAACCAGTAGCGGACCCGGAACCAGTACCGGAACCGGAACCGGAACCGGTACCAGTACCGGAACCGGTACCAGTAGCGGACCCGGAACCAGTACCGGACCGGAACCAGTACCGGACCCGGAACCAGTACCGGACCGGAACCAGTACCGGACCGGAACCAGTACCGGAACCGGAACCAGTACCGGACCCGGAACCAGTACCGGAACCGGAACCAGTACCGGAACCGGAACCAGTACCGGAACCGGAACCAGTACCGGAACCGGAACCAGTACCGGACCGGAACCAGTACCGGACCGGAACCAGTACCGCACCGGAAACAGTACAGGACCGGAACCAGTACCGGACCGGAACCAGTACCGGACCGGAACCAGTACCGGAACCGGAACCAGTACCGGAACCGGAACCAGTACCGGAACCGGAACCAGTACCGGAACCGGAACCAGTACCGGAACCGGAACCAGTACCGGAACCGGAACCAGTACCGGAACCGGAACCAGTACCGGAACCGGAACCAGTACCGGAACCGGAACCAGTACCGGAACCGGAACCAGTACCGGAACCGGAACCAGTACCGGACCGGAACCAGTACCGGAACCGGAACCAGTACCGGAACCGGAACCAGTACCGGACCGGAACCAGTACCGGAACCGGAACCAGTACCGGACCGGAACCAGTACCGGACCGGAACCAGTACCGGACCCGGAACCAGTACCGAAACCGGAACCAGTACCGGAACCGGAACCAGTACCGGAACCGGAACCAGTACCGGAACCGGAACCAGTACAGGACGGAACCAGTACCGGACCGGAACCAGTACCGCACCGGAAACAGTACAGGACCGGAACCAGTACCGGACCGGAACCAGTACCGGACCGGAACCAGTACCGGAATAGGAACCAGTACCGGACCGGAAACAGTACAGGACCGGAACCAGTACCGGACCGGAACCGGTACCGGACCGGAACCAGTACCGGACCGGAACCAGTACCGGAACGGAACCAGTACCGGACCGGAACCAGTACCGGACTGGAACCAGTACCGGACCGGAACCAGTACCGGAACCGGAACCAGTACCGGACCGGAACCAGTACCGGACCCGGAACCAGTACCGGAATAGGAACCAGTACCGGACCAGGAACCGGCACCGGAACCTGAACTGAGACCAGTACCGAAACCGCAACCAGTACCGGACCGGAACCAGTACCGGAATTGGAAACAGTATCGGAAACGGAACAACAAACTTAACCGGAACCAGTACCGGACCAGGAACCAGTACCGGAACCGGAACTGAGACAGTACCGGAACCGGAACCAGTACCGGACCCGGAACCAGTACCGGAACTGGAACCAGTACCGCAACCGGAACCAGTACCGGAACCGGAACCAGTACCGGACCGGAACCAGTACCGGACCGGAACCAGTACCGGACCGGAACCAGTACCGGACCAGGAACCAGTACCGGAACCTGAACTGAGACCAGTACCGGAACCGAAACCAGTGCCGGACCCGGAACCAATACCGGAACTGCAACCAGTACCGCAACCGGAACCAATACCGCAACCGGAACCAGTACCGGACCGGAACCAGTACCGGACCGGAAACAGTACCGGAACCGGAACCAGTACCGGCCCCGGAACCAGTACCATACCGGAACCAGTTCCGGAACCGGATTCAGTTCCGGAACCGGATTCAGTAACGGACCGGAACCAGTATTTTACCAGATGCAGTACCTTAACCGAAACCAGTGCCTTAACCGGAACCGGAACCAGTACCTTAAGCGGAACCAGTACCGAAACCGGAACCGGAAACAGTACCGCACCCGGAACCACTACCGGAACCGGAACCAGTACCGGACCGGAACCACTACCGGATCCGGAACCAGTACCGGACCCGGAACCAGTACCGGAACCAGTACCGGACCCGGAACCAGTACCGGAACCAGTTCCGGACCCGGAACCAGTACCGTACCGGAACCAGTTCCGGACCCGGAACCAGTACCGTACCGGAACCAGTACCGGACCGGAACCAGTACCGGACCCGGAACCAGTACCGGACCGGAACCAGTTCCGGACCCGGAACCAGTACCGTACCGGAACCAGTTCCGGACCCGGAACCAGTACCGTACCGGAACCAGTTCCGGACCCGGAACCAGTACCGGAACTGCAACCAGTACCGCAACCGGAACCAGTACCGGACCGGAACCAGTACCGGACCGGAACCAGCACCGGAACCGGAACCAGTACCGGAACCGGAACCAGTACCGAAACCGGAATCGGAACCAATGCAGGAACCGGAACCACTACCGGAACCGGAACCAGTACCGGACCGGAACCACTACCGGAACCGGAACCAGTACCGGACCGGAACCAGTACCGGAACCGGAACCAGTACCGGAACCGGAACCAGTGCCCGAACCGGAACCAGTACCGGAACCGCAACCGGAACCAGTACCGGAACCGGAACCAGTACCGGAACCGGAACCAGTACCGGAACCGGAACCAGTACCGTACCGGAACCAGTACCGTACCGGAACCAGTTCCGGACCCGGAACCAGTACCGTACCGGAACCAGTTCCGGACCCGGAACCAATACCGGAACTGCAACCAGTACCGCAACCGGAACCAGTACCGGACCGGAACCAGTACCGGACCGGAACCAGTACCGGACCGGAACCAGTATTTTACCGGATGCAGTACCTTAACCGGAACCAGTACCGGACCCAGAACCAGTACCGGACCGGAACCAGTATTTTACCGGATGCAGTACCTTAACCGAAACCAGTGCCTTAACCGGAACCGGAACCAGTACCTTAAGCGGAACCAGTACCGAAACCGGAATCGGAACCAATGCAGGAACCGGAACCAGTACCGGAACCGGAACCACTACCGGAACCGGAACCAGTACCGGAACCGGAACCAGTACCGGAACCGGAACCAGTACCGGAACCGGATCCAGTACCGGACCGGAATCAGTACCGGACCGGAACCAGTACCGGATCGGAACCAGTACCGGACCGGAACCAGTACCGAACCGGAACCAGTACCGAACCGGAACTAGTACCGGAACGGGAACCAGAACCGGGACCACTACCAGAACCGGAACCAGTATCAGAACCGGAACCAGTACCGGAACGGGAACCAGTATTAGAACCGGAACCGGTACCGGAACCGAAACCAGTACCGGAACCACTACCGGAACCTAAACCAGTATTGGCTTAGGAACCAGCATTGGACCCTGAACCAGTACCGGAACCGGAACCAGTACCGGAACCGGAACCAGTATCAGAACCGGAACCAGTACCGAACCGGAACTAGTACCGGAACCAGTACAACCCCGGAACCAGTAGCAGAACCGGAACCAGAACCGGAACCACTACCGGAACCGAGACCAGCATTGGACCGGAACCAGTTCCGGAACCGGAACCAGTACCGGACCGGAAAGAGCACCGGAACGAGTACCGGAACCGAAACCAGTATTGGACCAGTACCGGAACCGGAACCAATAAGGGAACCGGAACCAGTACAGGACCGGGACAGTGGTAAAATACTGGTTCCGGTTCCGGTTCCAGTACTGGTTCCGGTTCTGGTACAGTTTCTGGTACTGGTTCCGGTTCCAGTACTGGTTCCGGTTCTGGTACTGTTTCCGGTTCCGGTTCCGGTACTGGTTCCAGTCCGGTACTGGTTCAGGGTCCGGTACTGGTTCCGGTCTGGTACTTTTTCCGGTTATGGTTCCGGTACTGGTTCCGGTTCTGGCACTGGTTCCGGTACTGCTTCCGGTTCCAGCACTGGTTCCAGTTCTGGTACTGCTTCCGGTTCCGGTTCCGGTACTGGTTCCGGTCCGGTACTGGTTCCGGTTCCGTTACTGGTTCCGGTTCCAGTTCTGGTTCCGGTTCTGGTACTGGTTCAGGGTCCGGTACTGGCTCCCGCTCCAATACTGGTTCCTGGTCCAATACTGGTTCCGGTTCCTTTTCCGGTACTGGTTCCGGGTCCGGTACTGTTTCCGGTTCCTGTATTGGTTCCGATCCCGTTTCCGGTATTTGTTCCGGTTCCGGTTCTGGTTCCGGTTAAGGTACTGGTTCCGGTTCCGGTTCCGGTACTGGTTCCGGTTAAGGTACTGGTTCCGGTTAAATTACTGGATCGGGTTAAAGTATTGGATCCAGTAAAATACTTGTTCCGGTCCGGTACAAGTTTTGTGTCCGGTACTGGTTCCGGGTCCGGTACTGCTTCCAGCTATGGTACTGGTACCGGTTAAGTTTTTGTTCCGTTTCCGGTACTGGTTCAATTTCCGGTACTGGTTCCATTTCCGCTACTGGTTGTGGAGTGGTACTGGTTGCGGTACTGTTTCCTGGTCCAATACTGGTTTCAGTTCCGGTACTAGTTCCGGTTCCGGTACTGGTTCGGTTTCCGGTACTGGTACCGTTTCCAAAATTGGTTTCGGTTCCGGTAATCGTTCCGGTCCTGTACTGGTTCCGGTTCCGGAACTGCTTCCTGGTCCAATACTGTTTTCGGTTCTGGTACTCGTTCTGGTCCGGTTCTGGTTCCGGTTCCGTTATTGGTTCCGGTTCCGGTACTGGTTCGGGTTCCGGTACTGGTCCAATACTGGTTTCGGTTCCGGTACTCGTTCCGGTGCTCGTTCCGGTCCGGTACTGGTTCCGGTTCCGGAACTGGTTCCGGTCCAATGCTGGTTCCTAAGCCAATACTGGTCTCGGTTCCGGTAGTGGTTCCGGTTCTGGTTCCGGTTCCGCTACTGGTTCCGGGGTTGTACTGGTTCCGGTACTAGTTCCGGTTCGGTACTGGTTCCGGTTCTGATACTGGTTCCGGTTCCGGTACTGGTTCCGGTTCCGGTACTGGTTCCGGTTCCGGTACTGGTTCAGGGTCCAATGCTGGTTCCTAAGCCAATACTGGTTTAGGTTCCGGTTCCGGTTCGGTACTGGTTCCGGTTCGGTACTGTTTCCGGTCCGGTACTGGTTCCGGGTCCGGTACTGGTTCCGGGTCCGGTACTGGTTCCGGGTCCGGTACTGGTTCCGGGTCCGGTACTGGTTCCGGGTCCGGTACTGGTTCCGGGTCCGGTACTGGTTCCGGGTCCGGTACTGGTTCCGGGTCCGGTACTGGTTCCGGGTCCGGTACTGGTTCCGGGTCCGGTACTGGTTCCGGGTCCGGTACTGGTTCCGGGTCCGGTACTGGTTCCGGGTCCGGTACTGGTTCCGGGTCCGGTACTGGTTCCGGGTCCGGTACTGGTTCCGGGTCCGGTACTGGTTCCGGGTCCGGTACTGGTTCCGGGTCCGGTACTGGTTCCGGGTCCGGTACTGGTTCCGGGTCCGGTACTGGTTCCGGGTCCGGTACTGGTTCCGGGTCCGGTACTGGTTCCGGGTCCGGTACTGGTTCCGGGTCCGGTACTGGTTCCGGGTCCGGTACTGGTTCCGGGTCCGGTACTGGTTCCGGGTCCGGTACTGGTTCCGGGTCCGGTACTGGTTCCGGGTCCGGTACTGATTCCGGGTCCGGTACTGGTTCCGGGTCCGGTACTGGTTCCGGGTCCGGTACTGGTTCCGGAGTGGTACTGGTTGCGGTACAGGTTCCTGGTATAATACCAGTTCTAGTTCAGCCTTCATTGCGGTTAGACGTGCATTTTCTGCTGCGTTATGGCAAGTCGAGTCTGTGTCGTGTGTAAATCTGATATTTCAGTGTCTGAGCTTCGTAAATTTGAAGCCATTCAATGTTCATCAATTTGCCGGCAAATGTTCCATACTGAGTGCATTGATATGCACCCTGAAACATTAAAAGTTTTATCTAATTCCCCGAACTTACTATGGCAGTGTGATTATTGTGTAGTGACTAATGATTCCCATTTCAAAATAGACGATATAAATATTAAACTTGACAATCTTCAGTGTTTATACGATGAATTAAAGGCAACTTTGGAAAAAAGTGTTAAATTAATCACAGCCGCTAAGGTTACAGTTCCTAAGTTGAAGCAGCCGGTTAATCGGGTGGAGAAGCAAACAGAAACTTCAACCACAGAAGTCATTGACATAGGTCATGTACCCCTTACAGCAGCTGTTTCAAAGACTACTCCTAACTTCGAGTTGGTGACAAATAAGA
>JAWNOY010000111.1:0-11234 GCA_035045545.1 Drosophila gaucha
ACTGACAGTACCTAGCTATGAGTAGGGGCATAGCCGGCCGGATCGCGTTTTCGTCAATGATAAAAGTTTAGTCGAGTTCGAGTAGTTAGTAATTTATTTTTAATTATTTTTTAATATTTAGAATAAGTACTGGAAGGATAGTATTTTTTTTTTTAAATTATTATTTTAGGTTATCCTTATGCACCGCCCTCCCCTTTATAAGAACCGTTGACCCAAAATCAGCTTCCACAGTGACCTCTTCGAACAAAGGTGTCATTTTGTTACCAAGTCTCTTGTTCAATTTCATGAGTACTTTGTCGCCTACTTGCAAAGTTCTATTGTATTGCATTTTGTGTTTGTAGTAGCAGTTCTTGCGCTTTAACAATTTTATCTCTTATTTCCGCTTCGAATTCAGGTGGGGATGCATGGATTATGTCAATTGGTTTTTTTTTAACGACTGAATGAATTGTTTTATTGTACTCTATTGTTGCTAGAAGTATTAATTCAATTGTGTCATTTAATTGTTTTTCCAAATTCAAACATCTGGTAATTTTTGCGAGAGTACTATGAAATATTTCTACCTGCCCATTTGATGTACTATGTAGTGGTGGAGAATTTACAATTTCAACATTGAAACGGTTCTTTAAAAGAAACTTTACTGTTCTTGAATTTAGTGACGGTTCATTGTCACAATATATAATTTTAGTACGTTCTGGAGGCTATGGGTTGGACAATGGCAAATTTCGAAAATTTATCGATACAAGTTAAGAAGAATTTTTTGTCTGTAGAAAAAATGTCTATGTGGAGAATTTCTCCTACTTGATTGGGGACGGGCGTTTCGCCGATATACTATTTTTGTGGATGTCGGTCGTATTTTGCTTTATAACAAATTTTGCAATTTGCAACTATTTCATTTGCTAAACGAGTAATTTTTGGGAAAAAATAGTCGAGAAGAACTTTGTTTTATATTTTCTTAAGCTGCTCTATGAGCCCTGTTATGTTCTGCGACTATAATTTCTTTTTGCTCGTTTTTATTATGAACGTCAATAACCAACTTGGAAGAATGCCAAAATTTGGCTGATGGGAAAGTCTCAACTAGTTTGTTTTGGATAAATGCTAGTGTTGACAAATAGCATTTAACTGCATTCACCACGTCTTTTTTAACCGCATCACAAACTTTTTCTATTAAGTTTTGTCTATCTGTAAAGTATATGAAATGACTTGTCTTTTGTCCGAACATAATAATAATTTTCTCAGAAGCTATAATAGCTGTAATAGCTTGCTAAACCAAGAAATGATCTGACCTGGAACAGATTGGTGGGCTGTTCGAATTTACCTATTGCTTCAATTTTACTGGGGCTAGTTGGGATACCGCCACGAGAAACTACAAACCCAAGATATTCAACTTTTTCTTTGAAAAAATTACACTTTTCTCGTGATACCCTCATGTTTGCGGTATATAATTTATCTAATACCCAGGCAATGTGATGAACATGGTTTTCCATATTTTCGGAGAATACGATCACGTAGCATGACTTATCAATCTGTTCTCGAAGCACGTCATCAATTGCTCGCTGAAATATTCCAGGGGCGTTTTTCAAACCAAAAGGAAGTCTGCAGAATTCATACTTCCCATTTCCTACAGAAAATGCAGTTTTTTCTCTATCCTTTTCTGCAAGAAGTATTTGGTGAAATCCCGATTTCAGATCAAGTGTTGTAATTTTGCTTTCCCAAGGTTTGAGAGAATAGCTACTATATTCGGTATAGGGTATTTATCGTCAATGGTTTTTGAATTAAGTTTCCTGAAGTCAATAACAAGGCGTTTTTTCTTATTTCCTTGCTCATCTACTCCTTTTTTATCAACTACCCACACCGGATTATTATACGGCGATCTAGATGGCCTGATAATATTGTTCCTCAGCATATCATTAGTCTCGCTATTGACAAACTCGGACACTCCTAATGGGTAAGGGAGAAGTTTAGAGTAAATCGGATTGTCATCTTCAGTTCGAATTGTAGCGATAATGTTTGTATTATACGGAAGAGCTTCATTAGGATCAGCAAAGACACTCATTTTTACTTCTAGCATTCTTTTAAAATGTTTTTCGATTTTCTGAGGGATTTCTATATTTTTTACTTCTGTAAAATTAACGTTCGTGCATTTTGCAAATTGAATTATTTCAGATCCGGTTTCAGTTTTTAGTACTTTATTTTTGAAATCTAAAGTGGTTTTTGCTTTATTTAATAGGTCACACCCTATGGATGGCAGTGCTTCACTGTGGCTAACCCAAATTTCATATCCCGGTATTAAGTGAAATTAATTTAAGGAATTATTTCTTCACCGTTATAAGAGCAACGAGACGACGTCAGCAATGTTTTTAAATTTACTGAACAGCCGGCCAACGAACGGCGAATGCCTCGCGGCTTACGCTAGTCGTTTGGTGACAACTCTAACTGCTAATTGGCAAAACAAAAACATAGAGGAAATAGCTGTTTCAGTTGTGCTCGCGCATTTGGCAAATGTGGACAACCGTTTGCCACGAATAGTTTTTACTTCAAAGTTGCAAACTGGAAACGAACTGCAATCTGAACTTGGTGCATTCACATTTCAAAAACAGCGTAATGTTGACTGTGATGGCGATTCTGGACATGACATCAAGAAGAGTAGAATGTAAGTAGTGTGTCATTTCTGTGGGAACCAGGACACCAAATTGCTGTGTGTAGGAACAAAATGCGACAAAATCCGATGTGATGTTTCAGCGAGATAAGTGCGGCGAGCCTGGACACTTGGCAAATCAATGTTCAAAAGGAGGATCAACAAGCAAAAATGGATTATTTCAACAGAAGACAGTGAACCAGTGTTACGTGCTGGAGCCAACAGGAACTATGACGCAGCGACGTGAGATCTACCCAATTTTGTTTTATTCCCGTGCAGAGTCTTCACTTATAAAAAAAAATTAGCAGTAAGTTGTCTGGAATGCGTTTTAATAACATTTCATATTAAAAGGCATTTTCGATTCTGGTATATATAACACATTACAGATTTTAAGTCAGGTTACTATAAACGAAAACTGACTTCAAATATTGTTTCATGTTGTGCTAGATAAACATTTAAAAAGCAACATTGTTATGGGTCGTGAAATCCCTAATCAAGGATTTAATGTTTTTATATTTCCAAACAAGTTTGAAATGGTAAAAGCCAAATCTGTAAATATTTGTTCAGTAGATGTGGAACCAATTGACCTTACCAATCTTGACACCGAGTTGTACGAATCTGATAAAAATAAGTCAAATTACTTGAGAATTATTCCACTACACTTATTAAGGGAATACGATCTACACGTGTTAGTACAGGTGATAGCAGACAGGTATCCTTTGCCGTTAATAAATGACCAGATTGCTAGGTTGCGGAGTGCGAGTTACTTTACATGTCGTGACACGGCAAGTGGCTTTCATCAGATCCCAATTCACCCCGATTCCATAGAATATACTGCATTTGTTACTGTGGGTACCAGTATGAATTCTAAACTATGCCGTTCGGACTGAAGAATGCGCTATCTGTGTTCCAACGGGGGATTATGCAAGCTCTGGATGACTTGGCCTATTCGTATGTGATTGTTTACGTAGACGATATTATGATTGTGTCACCCACAACTCAGTTAGGCTTAGAAAGGTTAAAAACAGTGCTAGACATTCTCAAAGGAGCTGGATGTATTTTTAATATCAACAAATGTAGTTTTGAAAACAACCGTTCAGTATCTGGGATATGAGATAAAGGCAGGAGAAATTCGACCAATTTCCGTAAGTTTGTACCTGGCTGCTCCCAAATAATAAAGCCATTATACGCTCTAACAACAGGAAAGGAAAGTTTTGATTGAAATACTGAGCTCGAAAGTATTCGAAAGAAATTTGTAAGCATCATCATAAATGAGCCAGTTCTAGTAATATTTGACCCACTGAGAATTGCAAACTGATGCTAGCTCGATTGGATTTGGTGGCATGCATTTATATCGTATCAACAACCAACTTCACGTTGTAGAATATTTCAGTAAAACAACATCCGCCGCTGGATCTAGATGATTTTCAAGCACCCAGTTCTTAGAATTTTGTTGTTAAAACAATATAAAACTTAATTTATTTGCGACTGGGGCAAGTCGTGCTAATGGACGGGTTGAGCCTTCAAAGATCTATTGACCGCAGTTGGATTAAGTCACAGATCCTGGCAAGAAGCTCTTGCCGAAGTGAAGTAAACATTAAACTGCACAATTAATCGGGCAACTGATGCGGCTTCATTGGAAGTGTTGTTAGGGAAGGAGGCTTGACCTCTCGGATTGATTCCTCCATTGGACACGGAGCTGGAAGTGGACTTTGACTCTACGCGAATTAGAGCTAGTAGCACCATAAAATCTTTAGCTTCTTACTATAAAAATCGATTCGACAGGTAAAGGGCAGCAGTTGTGAGACACAGTGTTGGTGATTGTGTCCTTCTTAAAGACGTGAAGAGACTCCAAACTAAACTGGACCAAAAATTTGAGGGACCATTTTTGGTAATAGAGGTTTTAGATGGTGACAGATACATATATAATATAGATATATATTAAAGTTGGCATTGGGATGTTGGAGGACTTCTGGAGGGAAGTGTTCTTCTAGAGTTGGATATTGACAGTGAAGATTCAAGCTCGTCAAGGGGCCAAGTGGAGACTGACAGTGACCCGTCCAAGTGAGACGATGTTAATCCATCCAAGGGGATGTTTATCCGTCCAAGTGAGGCGATGTTTACCGTCCAAGTGAGACGATGTTTATCCATCCAAGTGAGGCGATGTTTATCCGTCCAAATGATACGATGTTTATCCGTGGAAGTGAGACGATGTTTATCCGTCAAAGTGAGATGATGATTATAATAATGAATAAGGTTTGAAATTTTGGTCATAAGAAATAATAAATTGATTGACAAAAGATTATTTAAATTTTGAAAGTTGTAAGGAAGTTCGCTGGCCGAGGTATAATTCTCAGTCGCGGCCAGGGCCTTCCACAAATAATTTGTATCTGTGTCTGGGACTTGCTGGGTGAGAGGGCCGCCGCCGACTGGTGGCTGAGGCGGTGGCTTATGAAGATGTGGAGTAAGCGCGCCGGAGGAGTATTGGGGTAGGAATTACAACACTGACACGGGGTGCGGGTTAAGGGAATCTCTTCCTGCTCGGAGGACATCGCCCGGCCTTACAGGAAGGTGATTGAGTTGCCGCAGCGCGGGGGACAACGCCCGCCCGCGCATGAGGCGAGGGAGGACTCCGGCACAGGGGACAACGCCCGCCCACGCCTGTGATATGGATTATAGCTTCCGCCGGGAGGACGTCGCCCGTCCCATGCGGAAGCCGTGATATTGGGATTACCTCTGCTCGGAGGACATCGCCCGGCCGTGCAAGAGGCGTAGGGTAGGGGGGGGGGTATCACACACATGAACGTATTCCACACAGCACTTTTAGGTTTTAGTTATTCGGTGTTTTATTAACTTCATTGCTATACATTGCTTTTAAACTCTTATTTTATCTTCACTCTTCTCTTGTCGAGTGCTGGGCGCTCCTGCCCACACGTCTGCTCGCTCCAGCACGTGCCGTCGACTGCCTCGTTCCTGCTATGACGCGCCGCATGCGCGTCGTGCGCGCACGTCCGTACGCTCCAGCGTGCTGCCGATGAGTGTCCCGAGCGCTCGTGCTGCTGCCTCTGCCTTGCTGCGTCGGCCTCTTGCTCGAGGTGGCTTTTCGCTCGGCCGTGGTGTGCTCTCTTTAAGCCGAATGCGCACTGCCGCTGCCGCCTTGCATCGCTGTCAGGCGTATGCGCTGCAGCTGTGCGCCTGCGCCCCGTCTTCGGCTTGCGGGGTGTTGAGTTTCCGCTCAGCCGTGGTGTATTCTGTTTAACCGAGCGCCCGCTGCCGCTGCCGCGTTACCTCGCTACCAGGCGTAAGCGCTGCAGCTGCGCGCCGTCGTGTGTGTGTGCTGCGGGTTCGATGGTGTGGGTGTTGTGTGTGGGTGGGTGGCGTTCGGTGGAGATGGGTGTGTGGCTATTTTGTGATTCATCACAAAGTTGAATCGGTGAAATATCGAAACATAATTATGTTAACATTAAGAATAAATGTTAATAGTTTTATGAAAGAAATGTTGAGTTCACGAGGACGAGTAAATGTCAGAATGGCCGTGTCGAAGCGTACTGTATGCACGCACTGTATGCACGTGTTGCTGCGTACTGTATGTCTAAGTGTATGGGTATTCTTTTTTGGGTATTTCACCAGAATCATAATTTCATCATATTAGTAATGTTGCATCAGCCGCTAATTGTGCTGTGATTGGCCATTTGCAATTTTGTTGTTTTAAAAAGTCCGTTATAGCGCGACAACAGCGTTGCAGCACTGTCGTCAAGTGTGATTCGGTGCAGGTGGAGAAACAGAAACGAGTCAGGCTATAATGGTTTTGCAAAAAGTATGTAACAGGCAGAAGGAGGCGTGGCAGACCCCACAAAGTATGTATATTCTTGATCAGGGTGACGAGCTGAGTTGATTTAGCCCTGTCCGTCCGTCTGTCCGTCCGATCTCAGAACCTATAAGAGCTAGAGACTTGAAATTTTGCACGAAGGTCCATGTATACAGCGCACATATCGAATTTGTTTTAGATATTCGATAACTTTTTCTGCTTCGCTGATATCGATTAAAAACTTGATCAATATTCAGTTTTTCGAACATATTTTTTACATCTTTTTAGCTACAATCACTTAATTTTGCACTTAGCTTTTTAAAAATAAAATAAATTTTCTATTTTTTTAAATTTTGGTTACAGGCTACACATTTTACAAAATCAATTTTTTAAAAAAAAAAATTATCAAATCCAAAATTTAATTTTTTTAAATTTTCTAAATAAAACCGTGAGATCAGTAAAATTAAAGAATATAATGCTGAAAATGTTTTACAAATGTGCACACAGTCTGGACGTGTACACACATACATTGAAATGTGTGCATTATTCTTAGAATTTCATTTGTTAAAGCGCAATTTCAGTAGCATTGTGATTCTCGCCGCTGCTACTTTAGTGGCGTCTTTGCCACTAACAACAATATGAAGAGTGTGGTGTTATGGTTAGAGATGGCGGCTTGCAAGCGGGGAGTGTGGTGTTATGGTTAGAGATGGCGGCTTGCAAGCGGGGAGTCGCAGGTTCAATTCCGGCTGATGTCAACATTTCTTGTTAATTTTTTTAGAGTTGCATTCAAATCTTTCTGTGTGTATGTAGCATACAAACTCGAACAAAGGGTTAGGGGATCTCGTAGTCGGGCAGTCCCGACTAGATCGTTTTTACTTGTTTTTTAAACCCTGAACCTATTGAAAATGGGAATTCAGGGTATAATGGTTTTGTGACAATGTATGTAACAGGCAGAAGGAGGCGTGGCAGACCCCATAAAGTATATATATTCTTGATTAGGACGACGAGCTGAGTCGAGCCATGTCCGTCTGTCCGTCTGTCCGTCCGTCCGTCCCTCCGTACGTCCGTCCATCCGTCCGTCTTTCCGTCTGTCCGTCTGTCCGTCCGTATGAACGCAGTGATCTCGTAAACCACAAAAGCTAGAGAATTGAAATTTTAAATATATATTTTGACTTTGTTTCTAAGCTATAACTTTAAGACGATAATACCTAGAGATACCAAATTGATTATGTAGGTTTCTGTGATGCAAATACAGATAATCAACTTTTTATATTTTGGATACCTCCCCCCATTATTTATATACACCTTTAGATGTCAATATGATGTCCATAAAATTTCATTATGAAAGTAGATCTACAACCAAAGTTAATTAACTATCAATTTCTCATAATGCTGCCCAGAATGCAGCCCAAGCGCAGCCGCTGAATCATCTACGCAGTAAGCGGCGCGCGATGTTGTGTATGTATATGCGTGCGTGTGTGTGCGCGCGCAGAGGCTAATATGTACCGATAAAAGATGTAAGCTAGATTGTTTAAAACACCGCCTCGGACTTGGTTCAGGGGATCTCGTAGTCGGGCAGACCCGACTAGAACGTTCTTACTTGTTTTTTTGTTGGAGTCTCAAAAATGAATTTTGTGAAACTTTAAACAGCTGTAACTCGGCCAAATGAAGCCCAATCGATAAAATAAGCTTAATTTGTAACACCATAATTTTTTTTTAATATATTTTTTTTAACTTTAAACAGCAGTAACTTGGCTAAATGAAGCCCAATCGATAAAATAAACTGAATTTGTAACCCCATAATTTTTATTTTATTTTTTGCTGGAGTCTTAAAAATGAATTTTGTTGAAACTTTAAACTGGTGTATCTCGGCCAAATGAAGCTCAATCGATAAAATAAGCTTAATTTGTAACCCCATAATTTTTCTTTTATTTTTTTTTAACTTTAAACAGCTGTAACTTGACCAAATGAAGCCCAATCGATAAAATAAGATTAATTTGTAACGCTACAATTTTTTTAATATATATTTTTTTTTAACTGCAAACAGCTGCAACTTGGTCAAATTAAGCCCAATCGATAAAATAAACTTAATTTCTATTCCCATAATTTTTATTTTTATACCCTGAACCCATTGAAAATGGAATTCAGGGTATAATGGTTTTGTGACAATGTATGTAACAGGCAGAAGAAGGCGTGGCAGACCCCATAAAATATATATATTTTTGATCAGGACGACGAGCTGAGTCGAGCCATGTCCGTCTGTCCGTCTGTCCGTCCGTCCATCCGTCCGTCTTTCCGTCTGTCCGTCCGTATGAACGCAGTGATCTCGTAAACCACAAAAGCTAGAGAATTGAAATTTTAAATATATATTTTGACTTTGTTTCTAAGCTATAACTTTAAAACGATAATACCTAGAGATACCAAATTGATTATGTAGGTTTCTGTGATGCAAATACAGATAATCAACTTTTTATATTTTGGATACCTCCCCCCATTAGCCCCATAAGTGGAAAACACGTATTTCAATTAATAGCGAGTTGGGATTTCTCATATAGATACCTTTAGATGTCAGTAATATGTCCTGGAAATTTCATTAAGAAAGTAGTTCTAGAACCGAATGCAGCCCAAGCGCAACCGCTAAATCATCTACGCAGTAAGCGGCGCGCGTGCTTGTGTATGTATATGTGTGCGTGTGTGTGCGCGCAGACGCTAATATGTACAGATAAAAGATGTAAGCTAGATTATTTAAAACACCGCCTCGGACTTGGAACGTTCTTACTTGTTTGTTATTGTTGATGTTGCAAAAAAGAGTTGTTTTCAGCCTGCGAGACCTGTCTATCTGCTGCCACGTGATTGTTTTTGCCACAACAATTGCCTGCCGTTTGCATATAAAAGATATCGAGGTATACAAAAGGACATCGAGGGATATCAAAGTATATCGCAGGACAACACGCATAAAGCACATTCTGCAATAACTACCACCAAGAAGGACATTGGTGGGTAGCTCTAGCAGATAGGCAGCTTTGGCGAATTGTGGAGTGTGTGAGTGCTCTTTGCGGCGTAGTCGTGCATACTCGGATTGAGTACGCTGTCTCTTGCGAATGCGTAGGAGTGCCCGAGGAAATGCAGCAGTAGGAGAGCCTGAATTAAATCCGTGCGGATCGCCGGAGTATACAGAACCGTATCCTGCGGATAAGCTGCAATAACCAGGGCGAATCCTGTGCATGCAAGAGAGATGTATCGCACTCGGAAAGCAATTTGCCCGAACTCGGGATACTAAAGTAAAAAAGCCCGTCGAAGATAAGAATTGACGATCCCATGTAGTTATAAGCGAGGACGTATGAATCGCGCAACGATGAAGTTATTAATGCAATAATCAAGAACCTCAGAATGACGGCCCTAGCTTACGATAGACCCCGCAGGTCGTCAAAATTTGGAGGGTCCAACAGATCGGTAGAAGTGATGCTTTGCGGTCTTCACTGCCGCTTCCCATAATCCACCGAAGTGGGGGGACCTTGAAGAGATGAAGCACCAGTCGAAAGAGTCCGAAAGGCAGAAATTCATTACCGCACTTTGATGAGCATCTGACAGGAATAGCCGCTTTAACTCCTGAAGCTTATTGCTGGCTCCAACAAAATTTGTGGCCTTGTCAGACCAAATCTGACTTGGCTTTCCTCGTGTACATATAAATCGGTTGAGAGCCAACAAAAATGCAGCTGTAGTCAAGTCCTTGACTAGTTCCATCCAGACTCTTCGTAGCGAATCAAACGAAGATCCAGATGTAGTATTTCACTGGAGACCTACTTCTCACATCAGGCTTGTACCAAAACGGCCAGCAAAAATCAACTCCAGTGATCCCAAAAATACGACAGCCCTTAACGCGCACTTTGGGAAGATCCGCCATTATATGTTCCATTAGTCGGGGCTTGGCGCGAAAGCATATCACGCATTTCTGGATCACATTGGCCATACTTTTTCTTCCACCAATTGGCCAGTACTGGGACAGAACCAAAGCTTGAACAGCCTGAGGGCCAGCGTGCAAGTTTCGTTGATGGAAATGCGTGATGATTGCACGAGTCACCAGATGCTTCCGGGGAAAGATGATTGGATGGCGGCTATCAAAATCCAGCGAAGTTTTTTTGAGACGACCGTCTCAAATGTTACTTCATAATCGACTTGGTACATTTGAGTAAACCCTCTTGCTACTAATCTAGCTTTATGGTTTATTGGAATTCCTAGCTCATTATATTTAATTGAAAATATCCATCAACTGTCAACAATATTGTTGTTTTTATGATTGTCCATTTGTTATTAATCTCATGAGGATTTAATTCTACTTTAATGGCTTTTTATGGTTTAATTTCATCAAATCAACTTGCAACATCATTAAAAATCGTAGAAGAATTTAGTATAAATTTATTAAAACTATCGTGACCTTCATTATAGTATATTCGTGACATAACTTTTAGCCTTTCACTTTGTCTAATTATTTCATTTGCATCCTTATTTGCATCAATGCCATTTTCTGGCTGTTAAAATTTTTATTCCCTTGCAAAAAGGGTATATTAATTTTGGTCAGGAGTTTGCAACGCAGAGAAGGAAGCATCTCCGACCATATAAAGTATATAAATTCTTGATCAGCAAGACGAGCTGAATTGATATAGCCATGTCCGTCTGTCCGTCTATCTGAGTATATAGCTACGCCCTTTGGGGGCGTGGCAAATCGGGTAAAACTGTATCTTCTACAGTTCTGAAGCTAGAGCATCCAAATTTGACAAGTGATATATTTCT
>JAWNOY010000112.1:0-19501 GCA_035045545.1 Drosophila gaucha
AGATCGCTCCGTAATGATGAGATTGTTGGGGTCAAAGTTACTCTCCCAACATGCTCCTTAAACATGACCTGCTTCTTCTTCCGATATACAAGTTTACATTGACCATTTAAACTTTATTAAAGAAATCTTCGAATTGGTTCTAGATCTGACTTATTTATGGTGTTAGGTGATTTTAATATTCCGAACACTACTTGGTCATTATTTTACTCCATCAACTCAACACGGTTTTTTTTTAAGGAATGCTTGACCTTTCTTTGTTACAATTAAACTCAGTCTCAAATCATGTAAGCCGATTACTTGATGTTGTATTCATTAATGATGACTATATTATTGATGTTTCTAGATCTTCTCCACTGTGTGTTCCGGAGGATAAACACCTGATAGGTCGATTTTATATGACTCGGTTAAATAAATTTTGCAACTAGTTTTTTTTATATTTTAGATGTTTTTGTGTCTACTTCATCCCCTTCAAATAATCCCCCTTGGTCTTCTCGAAGATTCTGCTCTTAAAAAATATGAAATCTAAATATTTTAAAAGATTTAAAAAACCTGGTGCGAAATTTGACTTTTCCAAATACTCTATTGCAAAGTTAAAATTCCATCTTCTGAATTCTCAATGTTATGAGAATTATTTACTTCGATGCAAAAGTCAATTTGTTCGGAACCCTAAACAATTTTATTCGTTTGTAAACTCGAAGCAAAAATCTTGGTTGCCAAACACATTTTTTCATGGCTAGCAATGATTCTGATGCATCTGATCTCTTTGCTAATTTCTTTCAATCCACCTATTCTGCTTGTAATCCCTATAATATGTCGTACCCATATTATATTTCCCCATCAAATTCTATTATTTCTCCTACTGTGAGCCTTGATTCCCTTTCATCTGCCATTAGCTCTTTTAAATCCTCGTTCTCCCCTGGTCCTGAAAACATTCCTAGATGTATTATGAAGGAGTGCAGTGGTTTCCTTGCGTTTCTATTGCTAAAGCTCTTTATCTGTCTTTGGAAACAAGTATTTCCGCATATTTGGAAAGAATCTGATGTTTCCAATTATAGGGGTATACAAAAAATTGTCTGCTATACCAAAATTATTTGAAACTAGAGGGGTGGGCTAAGTTCGGCCATGCCAAAGTTTGGTAATACCCTTGCAATTGTTAAGAATATAGATATAGTTTTCTCTGATTTTCCACGCCCCCAATAAGTGGATATTTATTATGTATGGTCAATCTATTAAGCAGGGCAACAGTAACATATATATCTAATTTTGAAGCTGTACCTATAAGACTTTGGAAGGTACAGTTTCCTCCGATTTGCCAAGCCCCCAAGAAACGGATATTTATCTTTTTTCATAATTTTGCCGAAACGGTCAATCTTAACGCTTTTGTCAATTTTTGGGACACGGTATAAAATTGTAGGCGTGGATATATATGCTATATCTTTCTTTGTAGGGGTGTTTGATACAAATATATGTTTGAGGTTTCAATCCTCTGGCTTTAACAGCATCCAAAATATTTGAGGATTTATATTAAGCACAATATAGACTTTCCCGATTTGCCACGATTTGATCGTTCTGTAGGGGAGGTCAAAACTATATTACTTTCCAAATTTGGATGCTCTAGCTTCAATACTGTTGAAGATATAGTTTAACCCGATTTTCCACGCCCCCAAAGGGCGCAGTTATATATGCTATATCTTTTTGTATGGGGGTGCAATTTATGTGTATATATTTCAAATTTCAAGGCTCTAATCTCAATAACATCGAAGTTATCCCACTAAAACATTTCTTAAAACCGATCTGTCCTATGGGAGCTATAGGATATAATCATCCGATCCGGATGATTCCAAGATATACAATGCCTGCAGCAGATTGGAGCCTATGTGCAAAATTTTAGGTCTGTAGCTTCAATAGTCTCCGAGGAGATTGCGTTGATCCAGGCAGACAGACGGACAGACCGACAGACGCACAGACAGACATGAAAGTCTAAGGTTTTACGTGAGCACCTGCCACGATGGCTTAATCTCACGGTAAGCAACTTACTGGATTAATTTGTGCGTCAATCAGCGCCCCCTTGGAACATCAATTCCGCAGGTACCAATTGAATATACTACTGTTTTGGTCGTATATTCCACCTTGGTTTGGAGCGAGGACAATCTAAACCTCTGCCGCTGTAAGGGTAACGGCACCCGGTTGTATAGCGCAACGCCACGCCGAGAAACAATCTCTACCCGCATTTGGGTGTTAAACCACAGCCACCACGTTACTCCCCGAAGGGCCGCAACCATTAACCAGGACGGAAACAAGTTCCGTGGGCTCCTGATTACCCGTGGTACCAGAAAGCAAGCCTCCGGTCAGGCCTCGTACCAGAAGGGTACTACCAATTTTAACTCCAAAACAGTTACGGGTTGGTGGCCCACAAAGTTTTTAGACAATTGCTGCTTGGAATAGCATGCGAATGATATACATCAAACACAGATGGAACAGTATACACCATGTTCATGGACCATACGGGCTAGCAAGCGTGATTACTTCTTGGAGCTGTGCGACTCAGCAGAAGTTGACCCCTGGGGCAAAGCTTATAAAACGGTGGTCAAAAGACTTTACGCCGGCAAACAAGCGCAGCCTACTGATTGTTTGGAGTTAAGGTATATCGTGGAAACACTTTTTCCACGTAGACTAAGCTCCACCCAGGTGACAGATCCAATGCCACCCATCCGAAGACCATCCAATCCGATTGATACAGTAACTGTAGACGAAATCATGGCTGTTGCTAGAAGCCAGCAAAGCGCCAGGCCCAGATGGCATCCCTAACTGCGCACTAAAACTTGCTCTTGCCTTGCACCCAGGTGCATTTGCGGAGCTTTTCAACGAGTGCTTGAATCAGGAAACTTTCCCCCAGAACCTGATACTTCTTCCCAAGGCAGGTAAACCACCTGAAGAACCATCGTCCTATAGGCCAATCTGCCTTCTGGACAACATGGGAAAGGTGCTGGAGAAGTTGATCTGCTCCAGAATCGAAGCAGCTATTGCTAACGCAGGTGACTTGCCACCGAATCAATTCGGCTTCCGCAAGGCCAAGTCAACTACGGATGCGTTGACTAAAGTAGTTGGCCTCGCAACTTCTGCCATCCAAGGCACGAGATGGAAGCATGGGACGAAGCAGTACTGCATTATGAGTTACTTTAGGGGAGAACAATAGTTTTCAACTCTATTGATGGCCCTCAAACTTATGAAGTGACAGCCGGAGTACCCCAAGGATCAGTGCTGGCACCTCTCCTATGGAATGCGATGTATGACGGAGTCCTGCGCCTAGAACTACCCGCAGACACTCACATCATTGGCTTTGCTGATGACCTTGCCATCGTTACCATAGGAAAGGAACTCAAGGATACAGAGGACATATGCAGCAGCAGTATCGAATGCATACACGACTGGCTGACGAGAGCAGGACTCGAATTAGCGGCACAGAAAATCGAGGCAGTAGCCGGAAGAAAGTGGAAGCGGCCCACATTAAGATTGGCAACACCACCATTCCTACAAAAAGAGCAATAAAATATCTTGGAGTCATGCTAGACACAAGAATGACGTTCGTTGAACATCTGGAGTATATCCATGAAAAAGCAGCTGGTTCCTGTAGATCACTCTCAAGAATCATGCTGAACACACGGGACCTAAGCATCAACGACGCCATCTTCTGATGAGTGCTACGAGGTCCATCATTCTTTACGCTGTATCAGTATGGTCAAAAGTGATGGCTCCTCCAAGCTATTGCAGATGTATACGAGCCACCTACCAGCTATGTGCTTCTCGAGTCAGTTGCGCGTTCAGAACAGTCTCTGCTGATGCAGCACGAGTTGTAGCTGGTATGCTCCCAATTGAAGAATTCGTCATCGAGTCCGAAGAGCTGAATAGAGGCAACAACCACACGCATCAACAATGCTAGGAGTATGGAGAGAACTCTCAGCATTGCGCGATGGCAAAGAAAGTGGGACGAGTCGTCAAAAGGACGCTGGACACACACGTTTAACTTTTAACTTTTTAACCGGATGCTTCCGGAGTTACCTGCTCCGTTTCGGCCACGACAACACAGATGAGTGTTCCTGGTGTGGCGAAGGAATTGTGGAAGACGCAAACCACATTGTCTTCGAGTGTGGACGAGAAAAAACAATCTGGTGTCGATCATGCTGGAATGCGAGGAAGCGTGGAGTTCAACCAGTGCCTTCGCGGCGCTGATCATGACGGAGCTCCGAAGGATTGAGAGGGTCACACGACGAGCTGAGTAGGACTCAGGTGGCGCATAGCGCCTGCGATGCATTGCTTTGCGGCCGTCCCGCAGGCATCTCGCGCTACCCGTTTCTGTAAACTCATGACATACTTTACATTCTAAGAAATAAACGAATACAAAAACAAGTAAGAACGCTCTAGTCGGGTCTGCCCGACTACGAGATCCCCTGAACCAAGTCCGAGGCGGTGTTTTAAACAATCTAGCTTATATCTTTTACCGGTACATATTACCCTCTGCGTGCACACACACACGCACACATATACATACACAAGCACTTGCGCCGCTTACTGCGTAGATGATTTAGCGGCTGCGCTTGGGCTGCATTCTGGGCAGCATTATGAGAAATTCATTGTTAAATAACTTCGGTTCTAGATCTACTTTCTTAATGAAATTTGCATCACATAACATTGACATCTAGAGGTGTATATATACGAAATCCCAACTCCCTAGTATTTGAAATGCGTTTTTTCCACTTAGGGGGCTAATGGGGGGAGGTATCCAAAATTTAAAAAGTTTATTATCTGTATTTACATCACAGCAACCAACATAGTCAATTTGGTGTCTCTAGGTATTATGGTCTAAAAGTTATAGCTTAAAAACAAAGTCAAAATATCGATTGTTATCGATAATAAGGAAATAGGATGAGTTATCGAAAAAAAAAATAAACTTGTACTGCGTATGGTATACAAGAATATATATCTAAAATCTCAAATCTCTAGCTTTTGTGGTTTACGAGATCACTGCGTTCATACGGACGGACAGACGGATAGACGGACGGACGGACAGACGGACATGGCTAGATCGACTCAGCTCGTCGTCCTGATCAAGAATATATATACTTTATGGGGTCTGCCACGCCTCCTTCTGCCTGTTACATACATTGTCACAAAACCATTATACCCTGAATTCCCATTTTCAATGGGTTCAGGGTATAACAAGTAAGAAAGCTCTAGTCGGGTCTGCCCGACTACGAGATCCCCTGAACCAAGTCCGAGCTGATGTTTTAAACAACCTAACTTACATCTTTTATCTATACATATTACCTCTGCGCGCATATACACATGCACACATACACACAGGCACGCATATACACATGCACACATATACACATACACACAAATACACGTACACACATATACACATGCACACATATACACATGCACACATTTGTATACACATGCACGAATATACATACCATGCACACAGAAGCACGCGCGCCGATTACTGCGTAGTTGATTTGTTGTTTCCTTTAATAACTTCTGTATTACTTAACGGATTTGACTGCAATTTTCAAAAAACTGAATCTTGATAACGTTTTAAATCGATATCATTGAAACGGAAAAAGTTATCGAATATCTAAAACAAACTCGATATTTTCGCTGTATACATAGACCATCATGCAAAATTTGAAGTCTCTAGCTCTTATATGTTCTGAGATCGACGCGTTCATACATACGGACAGACGGACAGACGGACGGACAGACAGACGGACACGGGTCTGCCACGCCTCCTTCTGCCTGTTACATACCTTTTGCAAAACCATTATACCCTGATTTCCCATTTTCAATGGGTTCAGGGTATAACAAGTAAGAACATTCTAGTCGGGTCTGCCCGACTACGAGATCCCCTGAACCAAGTCCGAGGCGGACTAAACAATCCAGCTTACATCTTTTATCTGTACATATTACCCTCTACGCGCACACACACTCGCACACATATACATACACAAGCACGAGCGCCGCTTACTGCGTAGATAATTTGCGGCTGCGCTTGGGCAGCATTATGAGAAATTGATTGTTTAATAACTTCGGTTCTAGATCAACTTTCATAGTCTACATTTGCGACATCTAGTACAAACTTTTTCGCCACGCTTTTTTTGTGCGACAGGTTCCACTCAACTTCGTATTTGTTCGGGTCCCAGTGCAGCTCGCACTAATGCAATTCTAGAGAGCGCTGAGAGTCAGCAATAGCATTGTATATTGTGTGCAGCTCGCACTTATGCAATTCGAGAGAGCTCTGAGAGTGAGCACCAACAATGTATTGTGTGCAGGTCGCACATACGTTTATCTCGTTTCATCTCGCTCGATCTCTCTGCTTTTTAGTACTGTGAAGTCCAACTACTTAGTAAAGATTTTGAGAGTGTAATGGACCCGAGAAAATACAAAGTTGAGTGGGACCTGTCACACGAAAAAAGCGTGGCTAAAAAGTTTGTACTAGATGTCCTATCTGTATGTATGTGTTGTATGGTTAGTGCTTTAACTCATTGTATAAACATTGCAGTAGTCACACTGCCAAATCAAATTGGGACAGTTAGTCAAAAGTTTTAATGTTTCAATTGGCATATCAATGCACTCAGTATGGAACATTTGCCGGCAAATTGGCGAGCATTGAATGGCTTCAAATTTTCGAAGCTCCTACACTGAGATGTCCGATTTACACACGACACAGACTCAAATTGCCATAACTCAGCAGAAAATTCACGCCTTACCGCAGTTTTATCAAGCTTTATTTGTGAAAAATATTGCATAAAATACAAACCCCGACTACTATTAGTTCGTACGGCATGTTTCTTGAGGTATGTGCGATGTTTAACAGACGATATTTTCAATGTTAGTTCAGATAATTCATTAAAACATATTTTTTATGAAAGATACTTTTATTTTCTCAAATATGTATATGGGTACAAGTTTCCAGTACGTCCAACAAAAATAAGAAAATTCTGCTTTACAAATGATTCACTTAACTGATAGCTAAAATGTGACCACAATTAATTCATACGGTGCATTGGCTAAGTTTAGAATTGAAGGAAAATCAAAAAATATCAAAAAAACTAATATAATCAGTATCTATGTAGGTGTATTCTATAAACAGTAAGGCAATGCATAATGGAAAGAATATATTATCGCTTGAAGTTAGTCAAGCCTTAGTAGCGATGGCACTCTATAAGCCCATTTGTTCAGAAATAAGAACTTTAATTATTGATTAATATAAATCTGGGAAGACATTTGGTAAAATTGACAAATAATTAAGTCTGTCAAAGTCATCACTTCAAGGAATGATAACCATTTTTAAGAAAAATGGAAATATCGATAGTAAAATAGCCATTAGAGGACAAAAATCTGTAATAACAGCTCGTCGACAATCTGTAAGAAATGTGGCTTCTGAGTGGTCAAGCAAAATTAAACAAGTAAGAAAGCTCTAGTCGGGTCTGCCCGACTACGAGATCCCCTGAACCAAGTCCGAGGCAGTGTTTTAAACAATCTAGCTTATATCTTTTACCGGTACATATTACCCTCTGCGTGCACCCACACACGCACACATATACATACACAAGCACGCGCGCCGCTTACTGCGTAGATGATTTAGCGGCTACGCTTGGGCTGCATTCTATGCAGCATTATGAGAAATTCATTGTTAAATAACTTCGGTTCTAGATCTACTTTCTTAATGAAATTTTCAGGACATAATATTGACATCTAGAGGTGTATATATACGAAATCCCAACTCCCTAGTATTTGAAATACGTTTTTTCCACTTATGGGGCTAATGGGGAGAGGTATCCAAAATTTAATAAGTTTATTATCTGTATTTACATCACAGCAACCTACATAGTCAATTTGGCGTCTCTAGGTATTATGGTCTAAAAGTTATAGCTTAAAAACAAAGTCAAAATATCGATTGTTATCGATAATAAGGAAATAGGATGAGTTATCGAAAAAAAAAATAAACTTGTACTGCGTATGGTATACAAGAATATATATCTAAAATCTCAAATCTCTAGCTTTTGTGGTTTACGAGATCACTGCGTTCATACGGACGGACAGACGGACAGACGGACAGACGGACAGACGGACAGACGGACGGACGGACAGACGGACAGACGGACATGGCTAGATCGACTCAGCTCGTCGTCCTGATCAAGAATATATATACTTTATGGGGTCTGCCACGCCTCCTTCTGCCTGTTACATACATTGTCACAAAACCATTATACCCTGAATTCCCATTTTCAATGGGTTCAGGGTATAAAAAGGGCTTAGCGTGAATAGACGCGACTGTAGTTGAGAAATATTGGATATCGGTACTATAAAGTATGTATTGCGGTAACCTATGTTACAAATTCAATTGGTCAACTTTCTCGAAGGCTCAGGCAAAGTCATTGCTTACGCTTCGACAAAAGAAGATGCTTTTACAATGGGCTAGGGAGAGGATGACTTGGAGTCAAAGGCAATGGAACTCTATCATAATTAGCTATAAAGCTAAATTTGATGTGAGTGTCGGACTTAAAAGGACTGCCCAGTTTCTGGCAAGCTCAATGGTGCGGGGATGTATGTCTGTAAAAAGGGGTAAGAAAATTTAGTAATTTAATTAATAGTGGTCACATTTTTGTTATCAGTTAAGTGACTCATTTGGAAAGCAAAATTTTGTTATTGTTGTTGTTGTGCGTACAGGAAACTTATTCATACATAAATTTAAGAGAATAAACCAGAAAAAAATATGTTTTCTTGAGTTATCTGAACTAACATTGAAAATACTGACTTAAACATTGCACATACCTCAAGAAACATGCAGTACGAAATAATAGTGGTCGGGGCTCGTATATCACAGTTAAAGCTAGCAAACTAGTGAATCCCAAAGCTTATTTAGATAAAAATATCAACTGTTTGTAAAATTTGCCCAACCCCAAACCCCCCAACTCTAAAATTCAACAGAAATGCAAATTTGTTGTAGTATTTTTGCTATCCATTATAAGGCATTCGCAAACAAATTCCCTAGACCAACCGAATTACAAAATTGTAACTTTTCATTTTCGTAATTTCTTGTTTGTTTTCTTTTTTTTATTCATTTAGCATTCAATTATTTTTTTCAATTTTATTTTCAACTGTCTGTTTATTTTGAAGCAAAATGTCTACACAACAAGAGTTTGTTATAGCAACGCACGAATAGTGAAATAAAAAATAAACAAGGGTATACAAAAAAAGGGGCAGCAATATATTATAGTATTGAAATACATGCACTTGATATTGTTGCGTTGAATTCTATTGCTTGGTTACTTAGTTTTGCTATGTTTAACATATTTTTTTTGTTTGGTAGTTTTTTTTGCTTCTGGTTATCTACTAGGGCAATTCCACCTCATTTCCATTTCTTTCACACCTCCATACAAAATATACTTGTATAAAATATAATTTAGTATGGTTTTCGGACTCACTTTCGAAATGCCACTTGGCAAATACTAAACTCTCTAATTTCACAAGCAAAGTTTCTAAGTTTTATACAAAATGGAGTTCACAAAGTTCCCTTGGAATTTGACTAATAGAAAGAAGACAAAAATATAACAAAAATGCACTCGATATAAAGGAGCAGAGGTAAAAAAAAATATTAACAACGAATTTTGTACAGGTGGCAAAAGAACCCGTCAAATATTAGTCATGCCATGCCTAATCGCGGAGCGCCTTCTGTTTGAGATGCTTCTTCTGACTGTCACTGCCGCTGATTGTAGGAGCTCCAACAGCTGGTGGCATGTGGCGCGTCTTCTTGTGCAACCGTTTATGATAGCTCTGAGCGAGCGAGTTGACAATGGAGACGATGAAGTAGCAGACCATGCCAATGACAAAGGTTTCAAAGATTTTGGATAGCAGATTGCCGGATTCCCCACCGCTGCCGCCTTCGCCGGATGTGGCATTGCGTCCGCGTTGCTGCCTGTGCAAGCGTTGCTTTTGATTTTCGAGGAACACTTTGAAGGGTTGCTGCAGCTTACGCCCAAATATGGGCATTGTGGCAATCAGATCGACGGCGCGCTCGATGAGCGTCTCATTAAAAGCAATAATCACAAATATTTTCTGTATGTGCATCTTAATGATGGCCTTGCCAATCAGCGTGGCCCCAAAGAATGTCCAGAATGGCACTAAGAAGTGGCCGCACGTGATACCAGCCAAATCAAAGAGTGGATTAGGAATCTGTGGAATTGCACATAAATTAAATATCTAGAATAGCTTATTGATATAGATGTTGACATACGCTTGCACAGGCCAATATGCCAAAGAAACCAACACGCTCGACTACGCGCTCCATGAATAACTTGCCCCTGTCCATGAGACTTAGGTTCGTCTGATGCCGCTTTGCATTAAGTGCCTCAAATTCGGCCAGCTCCTCGGCATCATCCGGATCATAGCCAGACAAACGAGCCGCTTTGGCCATAAAATAGGGTGGCAGTTCACCTAACGCAGTGCCAGCGCCCCAAAGAAAAGCCTCCAGGCGAACCTTTGACATAATGCTCCATATATTGGGCATCTGCTTCAAATACGGCTCCTCGGGACAAATGATGCTGTGAATGAAAATAAGCTAAGATTGTTAGCTACAGTAAAAATGCTATAGAAAAATTCATGCTGGAGTGGTATTCTTTTTATAGTCGTTCACAAACTGAAGAGTATATTGATTTTGTGCAATTCCAGTCTTACTGTCTGTCCATCTGTCTGTATGAACGCGCAGCATTTAGAGACCTTTGAAGCTAGAGATCTAAAATTTGGAACATATACTCGTGCGTACCCACGTCACATCAAGTTTAAGTCGTTTTCCAATACGCCCACTGGGTGAGTGGAGAATCAGGAAATATTACATCTATTAAAACTAAAACGTTATTTTTACCAATATTGCAGTCTAAGAACTCGCATTTGCAATATACACTCGTTTACGCCAACCCGACACAAAAATATATAGTGTACATATCTACGCCAATTGTGGGGGTGGAAAATGAAATAAAATTGTGTCTTCTACAGTTTTAAGAGTAGAACCCCCAAATTTGACATTTGTATAAGTTACTGTTACACTCCTTAGATTTGCCAAAAATTATTTACATACGCGTCCTACGGTCGTGGCAAATCGAAAAAAACCTAAATCTTCCACAGCTTGAACGCTGGGATAACCAAATTTCGCAGTTAGATTACTGTGGATCCCCTCTACTGATGATATTTAATTAAATTAGGCTGTCTTTCAACCGTTAACGAGTATATAGGTAGTAGGTAGCTCTCGGGTGCAACGTTTTTACGTTTAACTTGCTGCAAACATAATTAAGTGCTGTGTTTGAAATAAAAACTTTTTCTAAAAGATACAATTAAGACTTCTCTAGTTGAATGTCTTCGATTGGAACTACCCTACAGAGTAGCAGGATTTTTTCCTAATTTTAAGTGCGTAGTTTATTTAGCGGTTGCGCTTGGGATGCATTCTGGGCAGCACTATCGGAAATTAATTAGTTTCTTAATAAAATTCATATACATATTTTTGACATCCGAATGTGTGTTAATACAAAATGTCAAGTTACTACCATTTGAAATACATTTTTGGGTCTAATGGGGTAGGTATTAAAAATCTGAAATGTTTAGAATCTGTATTTTTATCGGGACATCTAGTACAACGTTTTTCAGCACGCTTTTTTGTGCGACAGGTACAACTTAACTTCGTATTTGCGCGGGTCCCCTTACTCTTCGCTAAGCAGGGACTTCAAAGTTTTAAAGAGCAGAGACCTCATGCGGGATCGAGTGAGATATGAGTAAATACAAGCAGCACACACAACATTGTTGCTGCTCACCCTCAGCGCTCTCGAATTGTCTATGTATGCACAAGCAGAAGTGCAGAAAGATTTGCAAATTCGAACATCGAGAGATCCCATCGGTTCCCTTCTAAAAGTAAGGCATGGCACAAATAACAAAGTGATTGTAAACACTTTAAACACGCTCATTTAAAAATCAAACTTTTAAATGATTATTTTTTGTAAGGTCAAAAATATTTTTAAAAATATTTCTTAAACGCGTCACACATTTGATGCCCTTACAAAATATAATCATATAACTAGAGGGGGATGGGCCAACTTCGGTTATGCCGAAGTTTGGTAATACCCTTGCAATTGCTAAGGATATAGATATAGTTTTCTCTGATTTGCCACGCCCCCAACAAATGCATTCATATCATTTCTGGTCAATCTATAGAGCAGGGCAACAGTAACCTATATATCAAATTTTGAAGCTGTAACTATAAAACTTCGGAAGATATAGTTTTCTCCGATTTACCACTCCCCAAAGAGGCGGATATATTGGGTCATTTACAAAGTAATTTCGGTTCATGACAACAGCTGATCTTATTGAATGTTTTCGCAGCCAACTTCGCGCTTAACCGCTTTATCGCTTTAAATTTCAACAGATATAGTAAAGCTTATTTGTACAAAATTTTGTTGGATTTAGTGAAATAGTAGAAATAAAGTTGTTGGTCGATGCAAATCGTCGAATAACAACTCGAGAGATTGCAGAAAGATTAAATCTGTCAAACGCTACCGCACATGAAACGTCTTGGATTAATTTTCAAGCTTGCTTCGTCGCATTAACGTCTGCGATACGCTTATTAGACGTCAAAGAAACGATCCATTTTTAAAGCTCAGCTGGACAAATTAAGTGATGCACTCAAAGAAAAGAGACCAGAATTGGTCAATAGAAGAGGTGTAGTGCTCCACCAGGATAATGTGAGACCTTATACAAGTTTGATGACTCGCCAAAAGCTATTGCAGCTTAAATGAGATGTGCTACCACATTCACTATATTCTCCAGACTTGGCACCTTCGGACTATTACTTGTTCCGGCCCCTTTTTGGATGGTACAACCTTCATAAATCAGGACGTTAAAAACCACTTGAACTAGTTTTTTGCCAGCAAGAATCAAAATTTTATGAGCGTGGAATCAATCTCTTGCCCGAAAGATGGCAAAGGGTATTAGATCAAAATGGAAAGTACATAATTTCATAAAATGTTTTTTATAAAAAAAATCGTGTTTGAATTGGACTTAAAAAAACGATATTACTTAGTGAACAACCCATTATATCATTTTTCATCATTTTGCCGAAACGGTCAATCTTAACGGAGTAGATATATATGCTATATCTTTTTTTCTAGAAGTGGTTGATACAAATAAATGTTTTAAGTTTCAAGTCTTTGGCTCTAACAGCGTCCAAAATATTGGAGGATTTATGTTAAGCACTATATTTACTTAATAGCCCTCAGTAGGCGTGGATGTTCTGATAATCTTAGATATACAGTGCAGCAGATTGGAGCCTATGTGCAAAATTTCAGCTCTGTAGCTCTACAGACGGACAGACAAGCAGGCAGACAGACAGACATACAGACAGGCAGACGGACAAACGGACAAGGCTATTTCAACTAAACTCGCCGTTCTGATCAAGAATATTTATACTTTATATAGTAGGAGATGCGTCCTTCTTTGCGTTGCAAACATCTGACCAAAATTAATATACCCTTTTTGCAAAGGTATAAAAATGGGAATTTTGTATGAGCATGGCAAAGTATTTGATTTTTATACCCTGAACCCATTGAAAATGGGAAATCAGGGTATAATGGTTTTGCAAAAAGTATGTAACAGGCAGAAGGAGGCGTGGCAGACCCCACAAAGTATATATATTCTTGAACAGGGTGACGAGCTGAGTCGATTTAGCCCTGTCCGTCTGTCTGTCCGTCCGTCCGTCCGTCTGTCCGTCTGTCCGTATGTATGAACGCGTCGATCTCAGAACCTATAAGAGCTAGAGACTTCAAATTTTGCATGATGGTCTGTGTATACAGCGAAAATATCGAGTTTGTTTTAGATATTCGATAAATTTTTCCGTTTCAATGTTATCGATTTAAAACGTTATCAAGATTCAGTTTTTTGACCATATCTTTTACATATTTTTAGCTACAGCTACCAAATTTTGTTTTAAGCTTTCTGTAAATAAAATACATTTTCTATTTTTTCATATTTTAGATACCGGCTCCACATTTCACAAAAAAAATTTATTAAAAAAAAAAAATGATCAAAGCCACAATTTAATTTTTTCAAATTTTTTAGTGAAAACCGTATTTTTAATAAATTAATAGCATTCAATGCAGCATTCAAATCCGTTAAGTAATATAGAAGTTATTAAAGGAAACATTGGAAAAGCACGCGGCAGAAGCCTGTACGTGTGCACACATACATTCAAATCAACTACGCAGTAATCGGCGAGCGTGCTTCTGTGTGCATGTGTATATGTGTGCACGTGTCTGTGTGCCTGTGTGTATGTGTGCATGTGTATATGCGCGCAGAGGTAATATGTATAGATAAAAGATGTAAGCTAGGTTGTTTAAAACATCAGCTCGGACTTGGTTCAGGGGATCGCGTAGTCGGGCAGACCCGACTAGAGCTTTCTTACTTGTTCTGCAATACTATTGCTAAGAAGGGAAGCGATGGGACCTCCCGAAATTAAAATTTTGAAAAATTTTCTGCACTTCGGCTTGTGCGTACATACATATGTATATACAATTCGAAAGAACGCTGAGAGTGCTTTTTAAATTTGTGAAGTCCCATTGCTCAGTGAAGATTTTGAGAGAGTAAGGGCAAATACGAAGTTGAGTGGGACCCGTCGTACAAAAAAAAGCGTGCTGTAAAACGTTGTACTAAATGTCCCATCTATGTGTTGTATGGTTAGTGCTTATACGGTGTTTCAGTTACGGCTTAAAAACGATGTCAAAATATCGAGTTTTGTCAATAATAATGAAATGGGATGAGTTATCGAAAAGAAAACTTGTACTGCGTATGGTATACTAGAATATATATACATATTTAAAATTTCAAAACTCTAGCTTTAGCAGCTTACGAGATCGCTGCGTTCAAACGGACGGACGGACAGACATACATGGCTAGATTGATATAGTTCGTCGTCCTTATCTAGAATATATGTACATTATGGCCATAATCTATTCGAATATATATTTAACAAGAAAGCTCTAGTCGGGTCTGCCCGACTACGAGATCCCCTGAACCAAGTCCGAGCTGATGTTTTAAACAACCTAGCTTACATATTTTATCTATACATATTACCTCTGCCCGCATATACACATGCACACATATACACATGCACACATTTGTATACACATGCACACAGAAACGTGCACACGTACAGGCGGCTGCCGCGTGCTTTTACAATAACTTTAATAACTTCTGTATTACTTAACGGATTTCAATGCAAATTTCTGCATTGAATGCTATTAATTTATTGAAAATACGGTTTTCACTAAAAAATTGAAAAAATTAAATTGTGGCTTTGATAATTTTTTTTTTTAATAAATTTTTTTTGTAAAATGTGGAGCCGGTATCCAAAATATGAAAAAAATAGAAAATGTATTTTATTTATAAAAAGCTAAAAACAAAATTTGGTAGCTGTAGCTAAAAATATGTAAAAGATATAGTCAAAAAACTGAATCTTGATAACGTTTTAAATCGATAACATTGAAACGGAAAAATTTATCGAATATCTAAAACAAACTCGATATTTTCGCTGTATACACAGACCATCATGCAAAATTTGAAGTCTCTAGCTCTTATAGGTTCTGAGATCGACGCGTTCATACATACGGACAGACAGACGGACGGACAGACGGACGGACAGACAGACGGACAGGGCTAAATCGACTCAGCTCGTCACCCTGATCAAGAATATATATACTTTGTGGGGTCTGCCACGCCTCCTTCTGCCTGTTACATACTTTTTGCAAAACCATTATACCCTGATTTCCCATTTTCAATGGGTTCAGGGTATAAAAATTGCAAGTCTCTTATAGGGCCCAAAATATGGGATTATTATAGTGTATCGCTTTACAGAAACTCCCTGTTTCTTTTTGGTTGGGACTTACCATTTACCACTTATCATACAACACATGAGTGGTACATCTAGTACAATCTTTTTCAACATAAAATGTATGTGCGACAGGTCAACTTCGTTTGCGCTTTCTCGAATACATAAATGTTAAATGTACGTATGCACAATCAGCAGTGCACAAAAATTGAAAAATATACATCGACAGGTCCTATTTCATATCTTCTAAGAGATCATTGCAAAATCTTTAATGTTTGCTACGCTTATACCAACATTTTAGATTTTACATCATTGTTTTTGGAAAAGGCATTAAAAATGTGCCTAAAAAACAATTTTCGAGACTAGCCAGCACGCACACTTGCTAGCCCTTGTACATTTATTATCATTTATGCGGACTGAGTGCGTAAGCCCTTCAAGCCGAAGTTGAGGAGGACCTGTACCACAAAAAATTTGTACTAGATTTCTAATCTATGTATGTACATATGTGTTGTATTGTTAGTGGTAGTACACATGAGGTACATATATATCCAGAGTCCCAAATCGAATCTGCGCCGATAACAGCGTTTATTTTTTAAGAAAATACAGTTTTTCATGATTTGCCACGCCTTATCCGGGGGCTTATCCAAATCATTATAAATAGCGGGTACACACGGATATGTTGATATATGTTCCAAATTTCTGTCTAGCTTCAAAGGTGCGTAAATACTTTGCGTTTATACAGACAGACGGACAGCAAGACGGACATTACACAAAACCTCTATTTACTTCGTTAACGAGTCTAATTATATTTACATATATATATACAAATACATATGACTAAAACTTCGAATTGTATGTATATGTTTATAAACTTATACTGCGCTCCAATTGAATAAGACATCCCTCTGTTTTCTATCGCACACTGGTGCCAAACAAAGCATGCTAAAGACAATTTACATACATACATACACATGCATATATACATATATCTTTATATTTCGACTTACTCGTCGGGATATGGTGGTTGTGGAAAACCGAGTGAGTTGCACTCGTAGCCAGCCAATGTGACACTGGCTATGTGAGGACCCAGATAGAGGAGAAATGTGTGCAAGCCGGTGCCCAGGCCCACAGATGAGAGGACGCCCAGTCCCAGCCAATAGACAAAAAACCAGGTGTTGCGATGCACCAGCTCAATGATCTGCTGATGTCGGCCATCAATTTTACAAATTACGCTAAATACAAGGCTTAATACTATTAAAACAGCCAGGAATATTCGTTGTCGCAGTAAACTAAAATGAATGAAGGTGAGGTTTTAGTTGAAAATTGATTTTGACTATTTATCCACTCACCTGCTACTCCAAGTGCGTAGCAGTTCAATCAGTTCAAGTGCGCAATATTTAAACGTCTGCAGAGGGCAACGCCAAAGGACAAGTTGTGAACGCTCCAAGCGCTCTTTCTCTTTTTGCTGTTTAGCCTTTTTGTTTAGCTCCATTTTACTGCTCTTACCCCCACTTGTGGGCGGCTTTGTATGTGTTTGGATTTTGACAGCACTGCTGCTGCTGCTACTTGTAAATGAGGTGTTGCTGTTGGAGTTACTGCTGCCATTGCTGCTGCTGCCTTTGGCGCTGCCATTGGGCGTCTGCTGTTTCTTTTGGCTCTTGCTGTTGTTGGTGCCGCTGTTGTTGGTGCCGCTGTTTTCTTCCTGTTTGCGCTGACGTGTGCTACTCGCACTGCTGACTGTGTCCTTTTTACTGTGTTGTGGCATTGAAGCGATTTTATCTGTGCTCAAATAGCTACTAAACGATACAAAAATGAAAAGTAACAAGAAAGAACGTTGCAGTCGGGCACAACCGACAGCATGATACTCTGTTCACTTAAGTGCGTGTAAGCGAACTTTTTTTAGTCAATCTGTAACGTATTTCTAAAATGTTGTAGCTCTAGCTACAGCTCTCTATAACTGTGGAATATTTAGTTTTTACCAATTCGCCCCCAATAGGCGTACCCTATATTTTTCTGTAGAGGTGGAATACACTAGTATATATTCCAAATCTCAACTCTTAGCCGGCAATATTGCCGAAAATAACACTATTTTAGTAAAATATATGGTAATTCCCGATTCTCCACGCCCCCAGTGGGCGGGGAATATCAACAGATGCCTACCTGCCAAATTTGGATATTCTAGCTCTCAAACTGTAGAAGATACAGTTTTATCCGAATTGCTACGCCCTAAATAGGGGTAACTATATCTACTATATCTTTTTGATTCGGATGATGCGGATATATATTCTAAATTTGAAGTCCCTAAATTTTATAGCGCTCGAAATATTGTAAGATTTATACAAATCGCTATATAGAAACTATCGATTTGCCACGTCCCCAGGGGGTGTAGATATATAACGTTTTGATCGATCATAAGAGGAAGTCAACAGTAATCGACATGATATTTTTGCTCTAGCTCTAAAACTGTAGGAGATACAGTTTTATCCGATTGCCACGCCCAAAATAGGCGTAGATATATCCATGATATCTTTTTGTATGGGGGTGGTGTACACGAGCATATATTTAAAATCTATATTCTTAAACGGCAATATTACCGAAAATAACTTCATTTCAGTTTTAAAAGATATAGTACTTCCCGATTTGACACGCCCCAGTGGATGTAAACAAAGTCAATTAACACATGCAGCACAAATTGAGTTTGATCGACTTAAAATTGAGCTAACAGATTGTTGATCTTGTGTTTTCGTCCACTCGGTGATATATTGCTGTTCGATGGGCCCTAACGTGAGTGACAAGCTTGATGTGATTAAAAAACTTATGTTTCGAATTTACAAGTTTTTTTTTTTTTAAATTTTGTATAACTTTTATTTTAAAACAGGGGCAAAGGCAGATGTAATGCTGACCTGCCGTCAGGCGCTAGTTCTATTACGTACAATTATTATATTAGTTGGCACCGCAGCAGTGCTGCCAGTTTGGCAATTTAGTTGCTAGATCTGGCAACTTTTAAAAAAATTTGCAACTTTTTATTTTAAAATGCTATTTGCTACAAATCTAGCAATTTTTAATTCTTTTTCAGCAATTTTAGTAACTTTATTATAATACGAGAAATTTTTATATTTTTCTTCAGGGTTTTTGCATTTTGTATACCTATATGTGATCGCTTGCACAAGTTACGATTAATAGTGGTTTACAAAGATATCGGAACTTGTATTCAACTCAGTGGTTATATTATATGAACAATTTTATAACTCTTATAATGTGTTTGATGATGGTGATGAAATCAAGATGCCAAAAATCTATAAGCAAATTTTCGTGATGCATGGCTGAAAGATGAGGAGTTTAAGGAATGGATTCGCAAGGATTGCACTGATCCAACGCGAGCTTATTGTGCGTATTGCAAATCCTCAATAGGCGCAAAGCTTTTTGACATCCGCCACCACGGTGCCTCAAAGAAACATGTGGCTGTGATGGGCGCATGTGCCCAAAAAAATAAGGTGCTTTTCGTTCGAAAGTCTACCAAAACGGAGGAACAGGAAGCAGCACTATGCCTGCACATTGCCAAACATTCGACGA